>JBCAUA010216867.1:0-20886 GCA_038406235.1 Peronia verruculata | reverse complement strand
AGAGTTTAAAAACAAGGTTATTTTAAGCATAAATAAAAACTGAACAAATGTAACTGATAGACATTATCTGATTTAAATTTCAAACATCTGATTTAAATAAAAAAAATCCGATTTAAATCAATGCAATTAAAAAAATCTGATTTAAATAAAAAAAAATTCGATTTAAATCAAAAAAATCCGATTTAAATAAAAAAAATCGATGATATTGATTTTTTTGAAAAAAATCAACAACCCTGACATATTGTCAGTATTACATCAGTTATTCCTTTGATTTATTTAAAAAAAGGTAACTTACAAATGTATTCAAGCCTTTTTTTTTAATACATCACCTGTATTGTTAATTTTCAATTCTGTTTTTATGATATAAGATCCCAACCATCATCTGTTCACCTCTGATGTTTTATATATTTTGTTTTGAAGATGCTTTTTTTTCACAGCATCTAATCATCTTTATCTGTTAATGAACTTTTTTTTATAGTTAGCTGTATGTGGCGAAATTAAACAAGTAGCATATTACATTTAAGATCACATTATACATGTATCTGAGAAGGACTTCTGAAGAAACTGTAGCAACTGCAGTATAGTGGTACATGAGATAAATATACTGTCATAATTTCAGGTGTCTTAATGCCAGCTATATTGGAACAAATTGATCCAGACATTGCTAAAGCATCGTGGATTGGAGCTGTCCATGTTAGTGTCATGTGTATGTCAGGTAAGGTCTGACCTCTCATTTCTTCATGCCAAAGGATCAAAAATCATTCCTCTTTCTGCAGCTTTTCAAACACCATTTTCTCTTAATTGTGAGAGGAGGTATCTTAGAAATTAACAGCTTGTATGAATAGTGTAGGAAGACAGGAATGATAAGCTATAAGTTGTGTATCATCTGAAAGGTTTTTATATGCAGTTATCACCCAGATTCTCATTCATAGTGTGAGAAGTGACTGTGAGCTGAGGAAGCTTGTCTGATAGTCACTGTTGCAAATATCCAACAATATCATTTCCTCAGTTTGGCTATGGTTTTTAGGGTTTTTTTTTTTTTTTCTTCTGCAGTGATACCTACACTTATTACCAGCAATTCTGTTGTCAACTGTAAAAAAGACGTGCACTCTTGTTTTGTGTAATTGCCTGATTTTGTTATGTCAACCGCTGCCTTTCAACTATGCCAGCTTCTTTTAATAACAACAGTTCTTACAGACAAACATAGGGAAGGTCATTCTATAAGATGAGTTAAGTATTATGTATCATGGAAGCAGATAATGAAGTTTCAAACATAATCCATTTTGTTTCCTTTTCCTATAAATTTCATTGTTCCTTTATTTTTCAGGTCCATTTGTAGGCATTATTTTGACAAGACTAGGGGCACGAGGCACAGCGTTTTTGGCTGGATTGGTCTTATCTGGAGGGATGATAGGATCGTATTTTGGTGCCTCAATTATTCACCTTATCTTTACCCATGGTCTTATATCAGGTAGACATTGACTCTTCATTGATAGAACTTGTGCATAGATCACTGAGCAGGCAAAAATGGCAAGTCTCATGTCCAGATTTAGTCTTCATTAATGGAGGGGTTGATTCTTCCATTCAAACATGTATGCGAAAAAGATAGCAATTCAATAAATTTGTGAATTACAAGGAATACTATTGATGGCGAGCTATGTAGTTTATTGCATGGGAAGCTGTTGCCCTTTTTTCTTGTTCAGTCTCACAAGTTCTGTTTGTGTTATTCAGAATTTGTGCAAAAAAAAAGAAGTATGAAAATATACTGTGGCAAAATGTAAAAACAAACACTTAATAGCATTCGTGTCCATATATTCAGAGAAACTAGAGTTTCATCTTAAAAGAAACTAGAGTTGTCATCTTTTGACAGACGTCTTCAATCTTATAGGAAATTAGCTACATTTAGACTTGAATTACTTTGCTATGCCAAGATTGCCTTACACGCAGTCATTTGCATAATAAACTGGTGTGCCTTTGTATGTTAGAAATTGTTGATAGACACAAAATGAGATATACTAGATCATGAACAAGAACAGGATTATTTTGTTTAGTGTTCATTCTAGATTACTTCATTCTCTTACACAAAAACATTGTTCTTAGCTTTAGTGGGAAATGATTATTGAATTTTCAGGTTTTCTTGTATGCTAGCATTTAGCAGTCTAATGTATTTTAAAAGAAAAACCCAAAACAGTTCATCTCTTTTACTTGCACGTAAATTAGACCTTTGTGGAAAAGGCTATGACTGTAATGAATAGTGTGATAATTGTTTCACAAATTTGTGTTTCATTGCTAATCAGTGACTGGCAAAATCATTTATGATCATTCATAGAAGGTTGAAGCCCATACAATAATTCAGTTTTGTTTAAATTGTATCTTTTTTTTTTTTTTTAAGGGATTGGGTCAGGATTTATCTTGAATACCATGTTTGTCATATGTGGCCAGTATTTCAATCGATATCGTGGCATCGCTTGTGGACTTTTGGCTACTGGCTCTGGAGCTGGCATGTTAGCAGGTTTACACTTGTTCTATCATTGTTTAATGTCCATACATTAGCAATAAACTGATAACTTTCTACATTACGCCTTTTTAAAAAATTTTCGTACATATTTTTATATATAATATATACTTTAAAAACATTTTTTTTTATTTTTAGCGAGAGAGAGGTATATAATTTTTTAGTGTTTATACATGAAATTTTTTTATGGCAAATTATAGTTTATCAAGAGCAATTTGAGATTTGTTTACTGAAAACTAGGGAGGATGATATGATGAGAGTTCATTCAGTTCATTAATGCCATTCCCAGTCCTCACAATTGTTTATACTGACAAGAATAAATCTAACTGATCTTGACGAGCATATATGTTACTGAAATAGCAATGCGCTAACTATTCAGAAAGCCAGTGGCAACAATTGTTTATAGTAACCAAAGTTTTATATCACTTATTTTGTGATTTTATTTTATATTGTTTGTTCCTACAGGAGGAAATGTACTCACCGTCCTCTTCAACAACTTTGGTCTCAATGGAACTTACCTCCTTTGGGGTGGGATAACTCTGCATGCAGTGATCTTTGCCATGCTCTTGCGTCCTTCACCAGAAGAGAGACTGAGAGAGGAAGAGAAAAAGTTGGCAAGAGATCCCAATTTTAACAAAGGTGTAAGCCAAGGAGACTTGAGAAGTGGTCACAATAGCATGATCAGTGGACTCAATAGTGTCTACAGCAGTGGTGATGGACATAGTATATTCAGTGGTAGAACATTCAGCAGCAGAAGATTATCCAGATTGCCAAGCAGGCTAAGCAGGGGGGATATAGGTGTTGCACCCCTACTTAAAACTGTTCTTCACAAGGAGTTGTCCAAATCTTCATTTTCAGTGGCTACAACACGATCACAACGATCACAGCGCTCCCAAAGATCTCACCTTAAATCTCAAACAAATATACCACCCAGTCCTTCCACAGCACCTAGCAAGTTTACCTTTGGTCCTGCCAGCAATGCAGATGGCCCAGGGGCAGTCCCTACACCCAGCCCAGGTGCAACCCCACTGTCTCGCAGTCCACAGCCTTCCAGTCCATTGGCTGCTCAAGAGCAAGGAGATCAAAGTCCATCAACTGAAAAACCAAGCACACAGATTCAGGACAAGAAAGAACCAGCTCCACTTAATACCACTGAGCCTATTCAAGAGGAAGAAGATGAAGAACAAGATAGACCAATTCCCCCATCATCTCCTACAAGCAGCCGTGCTCCCTCAGAATTTAGTCGCTCAATGCGACGGCGCTTGCTCTCAGGGGTGTCACAGGTACCTTCTCAGTATACTTCTCTAGGCCGCCTGAGCTATCGTCCATCAATCAGGGAGCAGTTAACACGCAACGATCTGGACAATGAATCATTAGCGTCGACTCTGGTCTCTCACCTCCAGCCTAAGGATGCGCTAACTCCAAGGTATCAACTAGGATCTCGCAGCATCCCTGCTATGATGGGCAGCATTGCCAGTTTTCCTACTGCTTTGGCCATTGTGAAAGATGATCTGGCAAGAATTGAAGGAATTGCTGATCAGGAGAAAAAGGTAGGTACTGTGTTCTTGGGCTCAGTCAAGCAAGGGCAAATGGTTTCCTGATCTCCCTTGATAAGTACTCCAAGATAAATGGTAGTAAAAGTTTTGCATTAAAATACAGATACTATGATGATATATACGTTTTATCATGGATTTATTCCAAAAACGTTTTTCTTAAATATATTACAATAAATAGCAGGGAATTGCCAACCTGAGTTGAGGTATTGTAGGGCTGTCAGAGTTCTGGCGATCCGTGAAAATCTGGGGTTCGCAGCGATCTGCGGTTCTGTCCTGGCGGTTTGCCATTTTCAACACTGGCAGGGTAGGGTGGTAACATTGTGGAAATCATTGGTGAACCGGTAAATGTGGAGTGATTTTATCTGCTGTCAAATATCCAGTACAGAACTGTAACTGAAAACTATCTACGGTGCAGGGTTTGTGCTACCTGATAATAGATTAGATCTTCTCCTTTGGTTTTAAGAGAAAAGTGAGCCTGGCAGTTAGGCCCAAAATGTTCCCCTTCATTCCATACCCAGGAGCGTGTTTTGTATCTCACTTGAAGCCAACATTTATGATGGATTAAATGAAAAATTAGTGGATATTAAAAATATCATTCAGTAGTTACAGTTATGAGATTTAAAAAAAAAAAAAAAAACTTGTTTTATGGAGCATTTCTCCTGATTATTGTATATGGAACAAGTTCTGATCCTTTACCTTGACAGTGAAGGCAATAGAGTTTATCTCTAGATCTAGATGTAACTTTGGATCTTTTTTCTAGATTAAACATATGGACAATCTTAGTACTGGCGGTGTCATCGTCATAGATTGTAGAGTTTCTAGATGATCCACTCCCTTCTTCGCCTTTGTTATTAAAGCGTCCGCGTGTCACAGCTAGCGCGAAACCTATTTGCGCGTACAGCGATCACGTTGGCTCAGCATAGTCTACGTTTGGCCTATGTCGGCAATCACCGAAGTATCATTTTTTTCCTTCCACATCATCTAATCTTTCTCTCTCTTTCTCACACACACACAGGGACACACACATAAACATAGAAGCTGTTTGTGTGTGCGACAATATCAATAATTAACGCACTGATTTTACAGATCTAGAACACTGACAACAGATTAGTGACTTATAGCGCCGTGCTGTTACAAATCTGAGAGCAGGGATGATTTAAGTATATTTGAGATTCTGAATTACAAACCTGGTTACTTTCAAAATGCATGAAACATAAACACAATCTATTAACAGAACTGCATTTGTGTTTTCTTGAAATCAATAAGATATTTCCGCCGTGAATTTATCAACTATTTCTGACACCTAAAAGAGGAAGAGTTGTTCCTTGTGGTAAAACGAAACTAATTTTTTCTCATTTAAAAAAAAAAAAAAAAAGAGGAACTGTAAATATAATCTAGATTCATATTTATTACCAGTTAAAAAAAAAAAAAGGCACACATTCACTTTTCGGAAAGCTGTTTTCGTAACAATGAACTAAGTCTATGAATCTCCGGCCTTTGGATCTGGCCCGTCAACTGTTATTGGAAGTACTATGTAGATCTATGACAAATTATATAGAAGAAAGCCTGCTGGGTTTAACAAAAATGATATAAGGCCTATTTTTTACCTGTCTTTTTAGAGGTTGAATTAGAAAAGTGAAAACACACATGTGATTTCTTAGACAATGAATTCTTTGAGGGACAGTTGTAAAGTTGTCTTTTCTTCCTTTGCCCTACCCTTAATCCTGCCTGAATTCCTAGAGCTAACAGTAACATCAGTAACGGGATAAAAAAAAAAAAAAAGAACAACCATCCAGTCGAGATCTCAGTTACAGGCTGACACATTGTGTCATGGCCACTAAAGGCATGAATGAGACCTTAGTGGGTCAACACTGCTGTTCGCGAGTAGAGGTCTAGACTAGACAAGGTTAAGCAAAGTAATTATATCATCATCCTTAGATTAACGCAGTGAATATTAATTACCAGTCGTGATATTGATGAATTCTTAAGAACGAAAGATTCGGATGATGCTGTGTCTTGAATTAGTGCATCTGATAGCTCCACAGTGTTGACTTTTTAAGCACTTATTTGTATCAGAGATCCCTGTTGTTGACACGGCAGTACTGAGCGGTCCGCGCATTCGCAGAGGGGTGCTGCGGGCGAGTGAGGATGCTGTTTTCGGGGAGTGGATCATCTAGGAACTCTACGATCTATGCCATCGTTGACACGGTTTGGATTGACTAGAAGTATGCTAGTTACTATTCTATTAGAGTACACTTGAGATCTGGATCTAGTCTAGTTGTACTGCATTAAGTGCACTGTCCGCCTGTATCATTCATCATTGACATAAGTATTGATTAGAATTTCTGGTATTAATCTATTGTTTTTTGTGTGACAAAACCTTCAGTTTGCTTTTGCATGTGATTAGGTCTTCGTGGAATGAAATTAGAGTTGTATTTAATATTTCGTATGCTGGATGACTAAGTTCAAGGGTTAGCTTAATTTTGCACTGACAGCCCTGGTATTAAGAATAATAAATACATGTATATTCATCTAGTTGATCAGAAGGTTGCAGTTTCTGCCATTTCCTTTCATCTTTGCATTTGTTTGTGACCTCAAACAAACGAGAAAAACAGAGATCAGATCTAAGAAGTTTATTGCCTGAATATGTGATCTGTCAATGGACTTGGAAGACTAATGAAATGGATTGAAATGTTGAGGTGTTGTTTCATTTATGAATATTTTTTTTTCACACCTTTGATTCTTTTCAAATACATTTGAATCAAATTTGATAACTTGCAATGAGTTATGAGTATGGTGAAAGAAATAGCACTTGTTAGATTATTTTTTTTGACAATACTCAGGGGGTCTTTTCGGAGGATTTGTCTTCTTCTTTTTTTAATTCTCTTAATATGAGGAGGAAGTAATAGTATTGTGACCTTTTTTTTCCCCCCACAGACACTGAAAGATTATCTCATAGGTTTCTTGGACAGCCTAAGGCTTTTGAGAAACAAACCATTTTTTGTGTTCATCTGCACATGTTTGATTTGGGCTCTTGGTGAATCTCCATTTACCATGTATCTTCCTGCCTATACCATCAGGTCAGTGAATATTCTCAGCTGTGATTGGCGCAGCATCAGTGAGCGGTTTTTGAGTCCTGTAGTTTGTTTCATCATTTTGTGCATGGGAATCTTAAATAACTCAAAGTACATCCAACAATCACAGAAAGGGTGTTTGTGTATGTGTGATATTGTTAATACTTTAATTCCAAGATAACTATGTTCAGTTGCTATCACGTTAATTGCATCACACCAGAAAGCATGAACTCTTTTCGTAATCGTTATTATCAGTATAATATTGAGTTACACAACATCCAGACATTTTTTTTGCTATTGCTCTTTGTATTCTTATTGGAACTGTTTCTGAACAGGGACAGAGATGGTAAATGGCAAAGATGATGAATTTGTGGAATATTTATTATTGTTGGTATATAAATATTTCTATGAAATACTAGATGCATATCTGAAATTCAAACTGCAATGAAAAGAAAAAAAAAAATTGTAGATTCTTAAAAGGTATTGACTATAGTGGAAAATTCAATATTTTTTTAACAGTAATAATATTTATATATATGTCACCATTGTTTCTTGAACAATGATACTACAGCAAAGGGTCAACAAAACTGCAAGCCTCATCACTCTACACTGGAATGGGGTTTGGCTCTATGTGTGGTCGTTTCTTATCAGGACTTGTGGCCAGTGATAGTGGGATAGGTCCAGTGTTGCTTCATATAGGTATGTGCTTTTTTTTTTTTTTGTTTGAATGAGGTGTGTTGTCAATGTCATTGATAGTAATACTAGAGAACATATATGTAGTGCTTCTTCACATCAAAAGCTATAAGAGCTTTGCATTTAGACCTGGATATTTTTCAGGCAATTGCCTGATTTCTGGCAATTGTAAAATGGGGAAATTGACATAGTTTCAGGAAAATGTGCTGGGAGACAGGGTTTTGTGCATTAGTTGTGATGAAAATATCTCAGCTTCAGAGGGACATTGTCCCCCTGACCCTGGACCCATTGCTTTCAGAATTTTCAGGCAATTTTAATGTGCCTAAGATCCAGCTCTATGCATTCTATTACTACCCCAATTGAGACACTCTCCATTGTTCTCAGCTTCCTTGGAAGCATGCAAAGTGCTTCCTGTTAGGTGCTAAAATCCGGAACAATCAAAGTGCAAAATTCACTGTTTTTGTCGAGCGCCCGTCCTTGCTAGAATAGCTCAGGCAACACAAAGAGCTAAAAAATCAGACTGATGCGCTGGTCAATGACATCAGTATTTCTTATTGCCACACCAGACCTAGAATACAAGCAGTAGAAATGACATTCTTACATAAGGTCCTTGGGATCTCCTTAGAGATCATAACAAATAGAGAGATGAAGAAGCAAGCAATTGGCTTATATATGGAGCTATTAAGAGCAATAAGAAAAAGGAAGCTCAAATGGTATGGAACATCATAAGATCCTCAGAATTTGCAAAGACCATTCTTTAAGGCACATTGCAGGGTGGAAGAAGAGGAGGCAGACACAGGAAAAGATGGGAGGCCAACATTCCGAAATGGATAGGTCTGGTGCTAGGAAGAGCGGAAAACTTGAAAAATTGGCGAAAGCTTGTTGCCAAACCATTAGAAGTGCCTCAACAGTCCTGCCTCATTATGGCATAGACAAAGACTAAGGCCCCTTTTAATCTAACATCAGGAACTGTGTGTAAATTATCTTTCCAAGACAAACTGTTTGGGGCCCATTATGAATTGAACTGCATTCTGCCCAAATTAAGAATTTTACCAGATTAAGAATATTAATCATTTGGTTTAATTTTGCAAGTGTGATACTATCACAAACAAAAAGAAAACCCCAAAAATATTTTGTGGTGTTAAAGTGTGAGGACATAAAGAAAGTTCTACACCATAGAAGTTTAAATGTATATGATATAAAGATTTTCTATTCACATTTTTGAAAAAAGACATTTACACCAAGGTATGGACATCTGATAAGATGAATGGGGGAAAATATTCTCCACCTCTTTGTTTCAGGTTGTCTAAGCGTGGCTGGTCTACTTGTGGCAGTAAGTCCACTGCTGACAGAAACTTACTTCAGCCAAATGATTGTATCTGGATTCTTTGGGTTCTACACGGGTTCTCTAGTACCATTGTCTTCCCTTATCACCATTGAGCTTCTTGGTATTGGAGAACTGGGCCTGGGCTTTGGCTTTTTGTCTTTGTTTCAAGGAATAGGCTATCTTGCCGGGCCACCTGTCGGGGGTAGGTATCTGCCTCTCTATATCTCTCTCTCTTTCTCTCTCTCTCTCTCTCTCACTCTCTCTCTCTCTCCTTTCTCTTTTCTCTCCCCTCTCTCTCTCTCTCTGTGCATGTATGTGAATGTGCAGATGCATATGTATGTGTCTGCCTGTTTCTATCTGTCCCTCAAAATTTTAGCTTCACAATACAAGTTTAAAGTGGATACATTTCATAAATTTTTTTGTAGCCTCTCAAATAATAATGTCTAGTATCATTTTTTCCTCAGCAGCATGTCAGCAATACTGTATACATGTAGTGGTAAAGATATTATTGTCGATATATTTTATGCATAAATAAAAAAGGAACTGGGAGAAAATTATTGCATCATTATAGACTAATTTTGTTTGCTGGGAAATAGTAACTGACTATGGAGATTATTGAATTCATGAAAAGATTAATGTAATATTTAAGAATGGAATGGATTGACATTACAAAATGAATGTCACTGTTAGACTGAAGGGAATTGTAGTAGTGATTAATGTATGAAATAAAGGTTCATTTAGATAGTATGGAGCATAATGAATACAAATATTGCATCTGTTATTACAAATTTAACAGAGTAAAATGTTGTGAATCAAAAATATTAGTAAAATGCTCTGGAATTGTAATTTGTTTTTTTCATTTTTTCCACAGGTATGTTTGTCAAGGCAATAGGATATGAGGCAAGCTTTGCGATGTCAGGTAATGTCGACCCTTCCTTCTACTGCCTCCTCCCCTCCATGCCTACCTGATTTAGGATAAGCAATAAGTTTCAGCAACAGAGTAAAAACAGAAAGAGAGAAAACTTTAGACTTGTGTGCATTGTTTCATGTCTTGTGACAAGCCAGAAAAATGTGCTTTGCTCAAAATCCTTTCAGGACTTAACATTTGACAGTTTTAAATCTGATTCCAGGAGGAGATGCTGAGATTTTCATGGACAAATATGTTATTTTACTTGGAACAATAGATTTTTCTTAAGTTTTATTTGTCAAATAAGCGATGGTATTTTATCTTTTGGTTGTAGTAACCTGCATTTATGATGGATGATTTGCTGTCACTGTGAAATCAGAAAGTGGAATACATTTTGACATGATAGATAAACCTCATGACTGCAGACCACTTTATTACTGCTATGTGTGTTTTCATTCTTTATCATTGCAGGTTGCGTTTTGATATCTGGTAGCATGCTAGCAATGATGATTGCCATCTTGCTTAAAAATGCATCTGATGAAGAAGACATTCATGACTCATTTGATGATCTGGAGAAAGCTCTCCGGAGAATTTCAGATACAGAAAGTGAAGGCAGTGGCTCTGATGAGGAGCCATCTCACAATGATGAAGAGAGCCGCCTCCACCGACCATTCATCATTGGTTCATTTCATGGAAGCCATCATCACGGAAGCTCTTTTCATGGCAGCTCACTCAGGAAGAAGGAGGAATCGGCCGCTGGTGGAGGAGATGCGTCATCACCTCATGAACCAGAGAAAACAGAGGAGGAAGAGGAACAGTACCCAATGGAACTTGAGCCAATTGAAGAGGAGGCTTGATTTCTTCCTTCATTTCACTACTGCAACTTTTAGTCCAGATAAGAATGAATCGTTGCGTAACTTTCATTACATGCCACCTACATTTTGTTTAAGAGGAAAAAATGTACACGTTGCTGAGGATATTGCAGTACTTATAGAGGGTGTTGCAAGATAAAAGGTGAATTGAATTCGGTATTCATAAGAAGCAAATGAACGTATTCTGACTCGCTTGAATAACCAGTGATTGGTTTGGTGAAGCCAGTGAAGACACGAACATAGTACTTGTTCCCATTAGAGTTATATACCGCTTTTTTACACAAGCAGACACAGTAGCATTTTTTGTGAATCTGCAGATCTTTTATTGTTGTATGTTATATTCATTCAGGTGATGAACTCAATTTTTTAATCTCTTTTAAAAAGCAGATTTTGTTAAATATGTCATCTGAAAAATATTACCCATGGTAAAGCATGTTTTTGTAACAGAGAAATTTTACATGGTTATTAGATAGTCAAAAGTCTGTTTCAGTTTTCCTGGCAAAGAATTTTTATTGCATTCTGTCAGTGCAACTCAAGTTGAACAGTGTCAAGGAAAAGAGGTGTAATTATTTCTGCTCAATGAATATGTGGATTTTTTTCTGTCCAGTGCTTAGGAATGGCAGTTAAAAATTTGAATTAATTGCTGATTTTACAAAATGCAGTAATTATGCTACGAAACTGTTAAAACTGTAAAACAATGACTGAGATCTTGCTCCTGGAGATAGGGAACATGAAAAATTAATAACTCAGTTCTCACTTTGAGGAAGAAATCAACAAAAACTATCTAAACATTATGGTATTTTGTTACTTAGACAATTAATTCCACATAAACTGTAATAATTTGGGGTGAAAAGGATTAATTATTAGTCAGTCTCTTGGACTAAATAACATATACTGAATTTGGTTAACTATTCAGGATGAAAATATAGGTCAGGTGACCTGATACTGTTTATTCTCTCACTACTTTGGAGCCTCAGTAAACCCTGTTTGCCAGATTTTGTCACTAGACAAGCATCAAGAATTTTCTTTTTCATTAGCTTTCATATGATGGTATCCCTACAGTAATTATCTGCTGAAAGTTTGTGTAGTATTAAATATAGCAAGATTAATTGGTAGAAGCCTCATGCTATCCCTTTGGGTTTTTTTTTTTTTTTTCCTTGAGTGCTACTCTTGTGAGCAAACTGGCACATTTGAAAACAGATTCTCCCAGATTTGAGAAAACGAATGATGGGTGGTAATTGATCTGAAGGAACAGATCATTTTTGGTAGTTCTTGCTGTTAGGGTTTCTTATGCTTATAAGTAAATATCTCAATGATTTCAGCCTTTGAGTTTGTGAAAACATATTTGAATAGCAACATTTGAGAATGAACTGTAGATGAATGAAGAATCTTGTCACACCCATTGTTTTAAATAGTGATATATGTCGAGAGATAATACTGTTCAAGAAAACAGATACTGCTGATAATGCCATATATTGCACTTTATTTTACATAGCTGTCACTAAAAATCTTAGGTAGTGACAGTACACAGGTGTGCCAGTAAACGGTTTTGTAGTGATTGAAAGCCTAATTTCACTTTCACCTCTCTTGTCAGTGGTCTATCAAGGTTGTATAAAATATACTACCTCCTATTTTTAAGCTAAACATAAACATATGTACATGCTTCCATTCTCACCATAAATGTCAAGTTGACTTTGGTGACAGGATGCAAAACATACAATGTTGCTTTTAATTCCATGATTGCACTGAATATTACAAAATTAATTGGGGACTAAAAGAATGTTCATTATGGTGTGATAGTTAGTTCCACATTTTAAAGTTATGATGCTTTGTGGCGTATTTGCAACATTGTATGCATTGTTTCAGAACAAAAGTTACACTTATTCGATGACACAACAGAACAAAAATTGGCTTCTGTTCATTCGAAAACAAAGACTTTCAACTAACAGGATGCGGTTTCAAACCAGAGATAGAGTTAAGACTTGTGTGCAGCCATTGGTGACTCATTATTACTCACTTTCAAACATCTCCATTGCCTTTTAACTTGCTTGAAATCTTTTTAGTTGTTACTGTTTTTCATGTTACCACAAATATGTGCATGTATATATTATATATATTTTTTTCTATCAGCCATATTCTACATTATTTATAAATTCATCATAAATAAGATATTTTTATCATTTCGATATGTCCTTTGCTCTTCAGTCAGCTTGTCATGTGTCTGGTGTTCAAGGAAAAGAGGGAACTTATGGGAAACATACTGTTTGAATTTTTAGTTGTTTCTAAAGATTTCACTGAATAGTGAGTTTTCAAATTTTTAACACACCTCTTAGTTTTTTTGTTTTTTTTTCTTCTGTATATTAAAAAAAAAAAAAAAAACGGCAGGTTAGAGAAATTTGTTTGGAGGAAGATGGTTTTATGTTTGAGAAACAATTTCAAGGAATTCTGGAGAGAAATATGTATATAAGGTGCGCAGACAAATATAGCTTTAATTAGTTCTGTCTCCTACCTTTGTCCTGCATTGTGTTTGTTTCTTTTTCTGTACTTTTTTTTTTTTTGTCCTTTTTTTTTCTGGTCTTGGTGATCAGTACATGTATTAAAAATTCATAGAGTTGGAGGTTATGGAGCAACAGCGCCATTAAATCGATCATAAACAAACCAGCATTTCTACATACATCATACACATCAACATTTCATCATGTTTTCATAGTGTAGAAATGCCTGTATGTTTGCCCACAGTATTCCAGTAGTCCCATGCATGTGTTTTCAAGGAAATTGTATGTTGCACATAATACTAAAACACCCTTAGTGTTATTAATAATGGTAGATTTTTTTTTTTCAGTTTGTTTCCTTTGCAAGCATTAATAGAGAGATTGTGCTGGTGCAGCATATGATTTCTTGTGCACCTCAGAAACTAGCAGTCATTTCTTACCTCATGTCAGCTGGATGTTTTTACCCCACTTCAGGCTTTTAAATATTCTTCTATAATTTGCTTTTCGTTATGTTTTATACCCGCAGCTGTCCCTCCTAGAAATTTTTATTAAAAAAGTGTTTGCTTTCACCTGAAGTTGTCAGTAGGCAGCATTGTGCTCTACGCATATGCTTCACCCCATGCAGACTCTTTAAGTTTGTTTCACAATGTTTTCTAAGACATACAGAATTGTCATTCTTTTTCTCTTTTTTTGTTCACTCTGTGTTGATTACATGGCTGTGTGAAAAACAGACTGCAGCACAGACTCTACAGTTACATCTTTTCTGCAGCTCTTGAGGAACCTGTTGATACTTAAGAGATTACATATTTATATGCCTTCTGCTTGCAAGAAAAAACCTAAGTCTTTGTAAAGAAAATAATGTCAATTTGGGCATAGCTTGGGACAAAAGTGCTTTGTGACCAACCCAAAAGTGAGCTGTTGGCCTTTTTCAGCCCTTGACAGCTTGCATTGTTATTTTGTTGTGCCGAATATACTACGCTGGTTGGTGGGAGAGTGTGCAGTGTGGATACCGTACGATAGAGTGCCGCCGAGCCAAGGTCAGCCCGCGAACCGAGTCCGCAGTGACCTGTTCCGGGATTAATCATCCTCTTGCGGGCACCAAGTTTGAGGAGGGCGACCCGGAGGGAGAGGTTGCTTTGCAGTTCCTCTCGTCTATGGCGATGGCTAGGAAGCAGACTCCTGGTGGAAGTTGGAGCCCGCAGCCTCCTGTTGGTGTCAAGCCTGCACCTCAGGGCCAAGTTTAACTGGGAGCGCCGGGCCACACCTGCCACCATTCGACCCCCATGACCAAAGAAACTTATGCTCCCGACCCAGCCCCTGGAGTCCAAAGGGTTCCCTGTACCTAGGAGGTGAGGCTGCTCCGCTGGAGCTGCCACCAACCACCCCAGCCGACAGTGGTGGCAATTCTAGCTCCTGAGCCGTGCATCCCAAAGCGTGCACTGTGAGAGTCAACATGGCCTCATACGCTTCTTCCGACTTGGGCCAAGCAAGGTTGGTGGAGAATTCACACATCTAGAGCGAGTGAATTCTCCCGAAGACAAGCAGACATGTGAGTGGAAATAAGATTTGGGAGATTGCCTCGGGGTCGCGGAGGCAGGGGCAGCCCCGTGCATTGGGCTTCGCACACGAAGCTTTGGCCAGTGCCACCCGGCAAGGCGGGGCGCACACCTCTCTCTCCCTGCTGCGTCAGGCTGAGGGGCCCAGCGTCCGCAACCCGACCCGCCCTGGCAGCAGCTGCCCCTCCGTCGGGGTAGTGCAAGAACGATACTCATCACGAACCCTACTCAGATGGGGACCTGTGGAAGTGTAACCCTCCTCCAAGGGCGACCCATTTCCATCAGCTCAGCAGGATGGCATATCCTGCCGCACAATTGCTACTGCGTGAAGGTGGAAATCAGGGCTGGCCATTAGAAGGCAGAGAACCCACCTGGCCCGGCCTATGGTGATGGCTAAGAACAGAACCCTTGCCATCAATGCACCTTCTCCTGGCATTTTCATCAGGCAAACTTCCGAGGAAGCTACTTGCAGAGCCGCCGGAGCAACAGGACGAAAGTGCTAGCTATCTTCCTTTCACTTTTTGTCAGATAGGATGCCCAGGAAATGTCACACGTATTTGTCAGTTGTCAGTTGTACATGACTGTGTATTATATGCACCTGTGTATTATATGCACCTGTGTATTATATGCACATATTTATATGTGTACCCTATTTCCTTAGATCAGCTAACCTCCATGGAAGCAAAGTGTCACCAAGATGGAAGAACAAAGTGGGACAAATACTTTGCCACATATTATATGGTTTGCACTTTGACAAACCATATGAGAACAAACCTAAATTCAATATGCTTCCTATTTAAAATAGTGATTTTACCTTTTTTTTTTTCTTTTTTTGTTTTTCTGTGGAGATGATCTTATCACAAGCTTGAATAGCCCTATAGTTGGCTTTGGAAAAGAATATAAAATGGACAAACTAAATTGTGTTACTATGTCACTTTTACCTACTGCTTTTTTAACTCGAGCATCTATTTTTAGAATGCATATTTATCACCATTAATATACTTATACATTTGTCTTTAGTTGTAATTTTTTAATTTTTTTTTAAACCCATTTAGTTCATTTTTTTATGGATCCTTCCTCCAATGAAATGATCATATTCCAATGTTATTTATTGAGTAGAGAAAGACTACATCAGCAGTTTAGTTCTGAGGTGATATTTAGTAGTTTGTACCAATCAGGAACTGCTAGGACATTTCAATGACTTGATTTAATAGAATCTTGCTCTTTATCAGGATATATTGTATGCATTTTGTTTTAAAGAATTTTGTGTGTTTAAAGTCAGTACCACCAAAGTCGAATTATTATCAAGAATTCCTTTGCCATATTTGAAGTTGTGCAAGCTGATTTAGCCATGTAAACTTTCTTGCCATTTACATCCAGTTAAAACCATATTTATTATTTATTCTATGTATTACGTCAAATTTAGACATTGAGAACTTCCAATTTCTCGAATAAAGACAATCATGGTTGGAGAGAATATGTAAAGCTACCCCAAATCTTGCCTTGTTTCATTATTTGGTATCTCCAGCATTTTGTATGTTATCAAAAAGGGGCAAAAGGGTAAAGATGTTTGTTTTGTTCATCCATTTTGGTGAAGTTCAGGGAGATTTTGTCTCAGATTTCTACACTTCACTTGCATAGTGGTTTCATATTCAATTTGAGGATTTCCATGTAAATGAATAACAAGAGAAAGAAATAAGGGGCGTTTGATTTGTTTGATTAGAATAGACGTTACATTGTTTGTTGTTTTTATACACTGTATGTGATTAGGGTTTTTTTTGTTACTTTTGGTTTGTTTTTGTTGTTTGTTTTTTTTTTTCATTTCAAGCTTTTGTTTTTTGTTGTTTTGTTATTTTTCCTAGTAACAAATTTATTCAATTACCAAGTTGCACTCAAATATACCAGAGTGCATGAAAAGGAGCAGTTACCTATAAGTTAAACTTGAATCATACTTTCTTCAGTAGTTTGCCTAGATCAGTTTTTATTCTGTGTGAAAGTATTTTAACACCAGGACAGAGCTTCTCTTCCCAGTAATACAACTGTATGTTGCCTTTTGCTTACTTTGATGGTCAGATGAAATTGTATTTTTACATCCTTAGTGCTTTTCATCTGTAGAAGCAAAAACTGTTTAGGACAAAGTCTGTTGCATTGGAATTATTCAGAAGGTTTGTAAGTGACATTCTCAAAGAATTATCACTACGCAGTTCATATTGTCATTTTACATGAGTTTGTTTAACCAGTTAACATTGTTTTGAACCCCACGGACTTTGTCTCCAAAATAACGTCTCTAAAGATGTCCTTTTTCATACTTCAGTAGCTGAAAGCAGATTTTGAGATTTCAGTGTCTGTTTTCTTTTTTTTTTTAGTTAATAATTGACCAATTATAGAACATATCAGTTTGCAATAGTCTGCTTTCGCTTCAGATGAGGGCATAACCTCCAGGTCTGTCCTAAAGTCAAGTTGTGTTTAATGCGAATTAATTAGTGATTTTGTTACATTTTTTTTTTTTCCTTTTAATTTTTCAATACTATTTCTGTTCTACTGAAATCAACCATCATTTTAAATGTTGCATGATTGATGATGTCAGTTGGTTGTGATTTTTAAAATCACACTATCACAAATTGCAACCTTCAGAAGCAGTAGCTCATGAAAAAATATACATCAGTTAAAGAAAAAAAAGGTGATTAAGCATCATTCTGTATGTCTTATGACGTAGAAAATGTATTATCTTTTTCACAGCCCCAACTATCAGAAGACTATAAATAACTACTGCAAGTCTGAGCTGTCATAAACTCTCAACTACAGCAGCTGTTCCTTTAACATCACAATCTCTGGCATTATACATTAAAAAATCATATGCTGTCAAAAATAATAGCATGTTAAAATAACTAACCAAACAGAAATTCTAGCAGTGGAAGCATCAATCCCATTGACTCAGGACTCAGTCAGGTGATAGGGAGTACATCTTTTTTTTTTTCCTCATTGTTTATTCACTGGTTAAAACAGAAGAAAAAAAAATTAATATGAGTGTTTCAGTTTGAAAAGTGGTGGATTTATATTGCCTCATTAAAACTAACACTTTTTTGTGACATATCACGTCTTCTTTCCCTGAAATACTGTCATCGACAAAGGAGCACAAGACAGATTATGATTCATGAATGTGAATGTTTTGAAGCTGAAGTGAAAATGCTAATGCTTAACAAGTTTCATTGTTAAACTGCAATTAGATTTGCTGTGTAAGTGAGCCCTGTATATTTATTCTTGTGCCATTCAACTTACATTTTTTTTTTTTTTCTGTGGTTATCACATTCCACAAAGTACTTGTGCATTCACAAGATCCTGCGAAAACATCTATGCATATCAGGGAGATTGAGGCATTGAAGATAGGGAATGTGGTAAACAACATGATATTTATGGGGCAAATCAAAATCAGATGATGCTATTACAGATTACCTACCTGCTGACATGTTGTAAATTGCACTCTTGTGTCAGTGAGATAACAGAATTCGTAAGCTGTGTCTCAGAATTTCTAAAATCTCATTCTTAAATTTCATTATTTCCTCCCTTTTTTAAATGAAGAGAGACGATGCGATTTAAAGTATACATGAGTTTGAATAGGTGGATGCAGTCCCATGTCATAAGATTAGCACATGTAATTTTTACTGCAAAAGATCTTCTTCAGTGTGGTGTAATCTTTTGAGTCTACATGTATGTACATGTATTTGGAATGTGACATTTTTCCCTGGTGTTCTTGATACATGTAGCATTTTTTTGAAGTTCATAGCCATATTAGTTTAATTAATAAATCTGTCAGAGAGATGTGAATGCAGCTCAGCTCAGTTGACACTCATTTAACTTGTTGCCATCTGAGTCACTAGCATGTTTGTCACTGTATTTTGTCAGGTGTTGCAGAAAGATAGTTTACACATCCCTATCATCAGTATTCCCAACTATCAACAACTATCCTAACATTCAATCCAGTGGCTTGATGATCTCCATATGATTGCTCACATATATACATGTAGTGAATTCACTTTAGTCTACATTTTAAGAGATTTTCTCATTAGTTGATGTTCATTTTTCAATTTTCTTTTTCTATGTCTTTAGTGTGCGACATTTTGTCTCAATGTTTCTTTGCATTTTTTTAAAAGAAATTATATTTTTTAGTATGAACTAATGCATATCTTACAAACCAAATAATTGTAATTCTAGAAACTAAATAGATAATCAGATTACTTTAGATAAACAAAATATAATTTTAAAAAAAAAAAAAAATTTTAAACAGAACTTATTTGACTGCCATTTGAGCATTTTTGTATTCTGGCTTAGAAAATGGAGGATATTTATGTGGCGAGGGAGGATTTCTGAACCCATAGAAAAAAAAAATGTATGTCAACGAGAAATAATATTCCATTGAACGAGTTTGTGCTACATGGATGCACAAGGGTGTGACCATTTTAATGTTTAGCATCTTAGAGGTGGTGATTTCACAAGTAGCTGTGTAAATGTGTTCTTCACAGCATGCATACATCAGCCTAAAATACATCCACTGCAAACTTTGAGAATCTCAGGCGGAATGATTAACAAGTAATTCTTGAAGATGCACAAGAAACATAGTTCATTCCAGAGAAAACCGAGATCTGTTGTTCATGTTTGTTAATAAAGTAAATCCATCAAAATCCAACTGTTCATTGCTTATTATTTATCTCATCTTTAAGGGAAAGTCAAATGTTGTGTCCTTGATGATACACCAGGAAATATATAGATTTTATATGAGGTGCTTATGGAAAAAATGCCATATTTCATAAAGTTCTCATACAATTACTGTAACAAAACCTCCTTTAGTTGTAAAAACCTAAATTCACCTTTTTTTTTTTTCTGTTGCCTTTTGCTTTTGTGGTATTTTGAGTTGGTCATTATTGTTTTATTTCCTGATTCTTTTAATTATTCTAGATTAAATTATACAGAAATTGGTGTTTTTTTTTTTTTTTTTTGCTTACATGCATCTTGTGATTTTGTTTCCATAGCATTGGTTCAGTGTTTTTGTACAACATTTTTAATAATTTATGTGCAGTGCCAAAAATAAAAACTGGAAACTAAAAGTTGCATGTATTTCACTTGCAGGTGAATGCTGATTCTTTATTTACAGGTGCCATCCCTGGGTTCTATGCCTTGCCTATGGACTGCAGCCCATCATATACTGAGAAAGAAAAGAATTTGTGACTTTTTCTTAATCACATGCCAGTATGTCATATCAGTGCCATTTTGATTATTTCTTTACTGCATTGTAAATTGTATTGTTTCAAATTCTAAATCCTACAGTTTCATGTCAATTTTTTTTAATTTGATGATTTGTGGTGATGATTTGTGGTGCTTTGAGTAAACTCTTTGTGGGATTAGAATCAGAAATTATGGCATAGAAGGAGTTCAGAAAGTGAAAGAAATAAGCAGAAATAATGGCAAAAAATTGTCAAGCTTTGATTTGTCATGAGCTCACATTTGCCTTAGTCAACTTAGTGTGACAGTGTTGAAGGTTTGAGCAGGAAAAAGAACAAAGTTTTCACAAAGAAAATGTTTCAAATTTTTTTTTCAAATTAATCCTTGCTGCTCTGTTTAGGAACAAGAAAAATGTACACAGAATCTAGTCAAACAGTGTTCTCTGTAGCGATACACTAGAAAACAGCAAAAGACTGATCATTTTTGACTCATCAAATATCAGAAGCCATGAAATTAAAGCAGCAAACTTTGTCCTTGAAAAGCAACAGCAAGCAAAGAACATGAACAACCCCATGAGCATGGCTAATGTGAGTATTAACTGGTTTAATTTTTAACTGGAGATGAAGAACATTAAATTCAAATTTACATGCAGCATAGAGTCAGATTGTCGCATTTTT
>JBCAUA010216647.1:0-20886 GCA_038406235.1 Peronia verruculata | reverse complement strand
GCAAGTACACGCTGAAATTGGGAGAATACAAAATCGCACCTACTTGGCGAAATCCCTCTCCCTGCCCCGAGTAGCATTCCTTCCATGCTATTACGGCATAACATGTTGCCACCGGTGGTTCCAGCGCGGGTTCTATCGACAGCGTTTGACGTAACATACGCAACGGCCGTGGGAGTTAACGTTCTGCCGAAGAAATGACCAGGTGGTGGTTGAAACGCGGGTTCTCTAATGTATTCATGGAAGGAGAGAAATACATGTAGCCTACATGTATTTGCAATCAATACAAACTGTAATAAAGATATTAATATGGAGAAATCAAAGGGAAAGGATGGGATTCCCCTTCAATTTCAAACAACCGAAAAAGATGAGATGTTAAATGAGCTGCTGTAGCCAGCAAATAGCATTCAGTCTATGCATCAGCACCTTGGGAAAAAAAAAAAGTTTCTCAGACATCCCTGCAGTTATCTTATAGAATTCACACTAATAATCTTTATTATTATTACTTATTATGCGGACTGACAAACCGATAACAAATTGACTTTGTGTGGTACTCTGGGGACGCTTGTCACATGATGAATATTTTCAATCATTATTCATGAATTAACCCTAGGAGAGTTAAAGAGCTAAATCTGCTCCTTTCTTGACTCGCTGACTCCTATGAGCTTTATAATGTGGTAAATAAATGATAAAATCTTCAGTATAGTACAAACCAAGGTCTCAGATCTTTCATTTGGTGACCATTCATCATCTGACGATTCCTCCGGAATCCCACACATCTACACGTACAACTAAGTATGAATTTTCCCACCCATGTTTAAAAAGTCGATGTCTTTAAGACTTTGGTTTGGATGATGGTCTCACAGATCTAAGGCTGGTTGATCAACACGGTTCACAAGATATCAACAAAGAAAGCATGAACAGTGTAAAATTGCTCTAGATATAATCACACTGCGACTAGCAGTAGCACACATACGCAATTTATGAACCCACAGCTCCGGATTTTACAGAAACATCTCAGCATACGCTACAATATTAACCATGGAAAACTTACAGGGATATCCTTTGAGAAAACAACTTTATCGCTGTCATCACTTTATTGATGACTTAGATATTCTTTTCTTTTGGAATAAGTACCTCAATTTTGTGCAAAAACCTCAAGATTGAAACATTTTAAACATCCTTTATTTAAAAACGATATAACAAGTAAAATACAAGAAAATCCTGATGTTGAACTCCAGGGAAAAACATATAGATGTTCAAGAAATGGTGATTTCATTTCATAAAAAAAACAAAAAAACAATGAGTATCTAGAATTCTACATTCTTTGATCTTGAAATCAGATACATCACATGTACTGTTTTTTTTTTCTCTCGTCTCATACCACCTGTGCTCAAAATCCATTAATATCTCAAATCTAGTTCACATTTGCTGCATTCTTGATGATGCATATGATATAGATGTATATAATATAAGGATATCTATATAACAACTGTACACACATTATGCTGTGGGTGCATTATATATGTCGTGTGCCCAGGACAAATGAGTTGGACACAGCGCTGGGTGATCTCTAACTATGGTGGTTTTAACTTTATCCCAACTCAGATACCAAATTTTTTTTTTTTTTTTGAGACTGAAAAACATTAACCCTCCCAGAGTTTGTGGCCGATCAAGTCGGCCATAAATTTTGTTCTGTGGTGTATTGTGATTCCTAATTAGGTCAGGGTCGAGGTCAATAAATGTCCACAAATAAAAAAAAAAATTATCATGTTGAAGTTTATTCATCCTACATTCAGAAGATGCACAGTGTTAGGGCCTTAACTTTATTTTGGTATGCCTGTTTCTAAGTATTGTCAAACACATGGGAAAATCTTCACTTTCCCCTGACACAGCACAGATTGTTCATTACCAACACTTGGAGGGCTAAATTTTTGTTTTCTGAAAATTATATTTAAAAAAAAAAAAGTCTAGTATTTGAGTTGGAAAATAGTTTTAACAGGGCCGTAGGCTTGAAATCAGCCAGCGTAACTTCTGACTTGCTTGTCCTGGGCACAAGTACCTGTACAGACACAGATGTATCACATGGGACATCAATGTGCTCAGATCAAACAACAAGGTGTAACTATGAACTCCGTGTGAAAAATCGACACAACAAAATGAATGTAAATGCAAATTAAAAAAATATTTCACATCTCCGTGTTTTGGACAAGAAAAATTATTCACATCTCTACATATCGTTACACTCCACATTCACGTCATGTTTCAAGTTCCAGCCATCATTAGAACAATCAACAAACATGGCCCTCCTCATATCTGATCCCGTGCAGTGAGTAAGAGCTGGAGACTTGGCACTCTTTGTCCAAACACACAAAAAAAAAAATATTCCACTTTAAACCACTAGAATTTGCCTCAAAATTTAGTGCCTATGAAAACTGATTTTCAGCTGCACACTTATATAGAGGACATACTAAATAGTGGTAAAATACTGGACAAATTTATTTTGCAGATTAAAAACATAAAAATGAAAAAAGTATTGCAATGTTGTTTTTTCGGGGGGGGGGGGGGGTAAAATATCTGTATGTTCAAGGTATGCCTTAAAAAAAAAAAAATACATGTGATAACATTTCTAAAAATTAAATCCTCTTATGAAAAAAGTAAATATCCGTGCAAAGATCATTTTTACATACAAATATCCAGCTGACTGTAAAATGAAAGTAACTGAAAACTCTGCCTGCACAGAAATAAAAACTTATAGTGGACTAATAACAGAATTTTTGTACCAGCGAATACTGTAAAATCCCAAGTACAATGTAAAATCAGGAGATTTGTGCAAAAGCTACAAAAAAAAAAAAAAAAAAATCGAAACAATGTAGGCATTTCCAGCCTCAAAATAAAATTAACGCAACTGCTCCACAAACAAGACTGTCAGTGTCAAAGTCTATAATTCTCTTCCTTGTTTTCTTTTCAGTCTACAAAAAAAGGTTGCATTTTTAATGAACGATAGGATGTTGAACATTTTTGTTGCTAAGATATTGGAACACAGTACAAAACTTGTGCAACTCATGCACACTGGTGTAAATCACATTCAGAAATCAACAGATCTAGGATATCAACAGATCTCCCTCAATCTGGCAATTTTTTTTGTAATGTGTTCATGGCAGTCTAAACTTACATGTACACTATATATAATACATTACCTATACATGTATGTATTTTCTTAGAGCTAGCCAGATGGCATGTTAGTCAGAGCTGTCAAGAATACACTAATTAAGAAAGTTTTTAGACCTGGAATCACCTCACACTTTCCAGTGTCTTATCGCAAACAGTCTGCGCACACATCTCATATTTATATGTACATTATCTTATTTATATACCTATGGAAAGAAACAGTCAGGCAGTTGCCAACATAAACTAAAGTTCAATGCATCCATTCATGAAGCAATCTAAGCATCTACAGAGCTTGCGCAAAGCTCAAGAATATACAAAAAGTCAATCTGATTTGGAAAAATGAGAATAAAACAAACAATGTACATGTGCAAATATTGCTGGCTTTTTTGGCTTGAAATTGGCATATGTAGCTTCAGTCATTCATTAGTATTTAGTATTATTATTTATATGCTGGCAATGTGGCGTTCTAGAGAAGCTTGTCGGGTGGTGAGACTTGTCAAGTTTCAATCAAATTATTCAAAGCTGGTGGTCGCCAACCACATTAAAAGACTGGCTTGTGTCTATAGCATAGTTAGTGCTATGTTATTTTTTGACCACGGTTGTGGACAGCTGAGATAACCACCACTACAGGAGGTTGAAAAGCTTATAAAAACCATAACCATAGCATAATAAAGTATTCTTTGGTTTCTTAACCCTTTGAACCTGTTATCCCGATATTTTGGGAATCCTCTTATTTTCCTGTCACCATTATTATGCCCGATATTTCGGGACATGCTGTAGCATTTCGGTAACGTGACTATAGCGCTAAATATAAATTGGAATACTGCAGATAATCCACGTAAAACCAGTTGCCTGTTGAGTAGAGGTCATTTTGATTGATTTCATGTCCATATAATAATTATTTTGAGGATATTCCGTATGCCTATCAAAGAAAGGCATTTTCCCCTAAGAGCCAAGGGGAGGGGGTATGTAAGGCTCAGGGCACCACGGTTTCAAAGGAATGTTGAGTAAGACTCAGAGCTATTCTTGAGAAACATGCTCAAAACTTTGTTTCGTTAATTAACGAGCATTGATCATCTGATGAGCTAAGATTTTTTCAAATGTTACAAAAGTAAATTAAGATTTACAAGCTTTGCTCTTGATCAATAAAATATATTCATACTGGATTTCTGGAGCATCTTGTTGTACCCTTAGATCTAAACTTTCTATAGCGACACTTTGTCTCTTTCAAGCACATTGCTTGCTGATGAGCAGAAAACTCATACATATGCCATTCTCAAACCTTTACTTAATTAACGAGTCACAGAACAATGACCAAAATGCAAGAAATAAATACAACATAACCAAAAAAATGTGCTTAAATCTTGTGAGGGAAGGCAAGCATTGAACAAAGGAATGGGGTTTCGACTGGAAGGCTGAGCGTGAGCTGGGCCTTTTCTCTGTGTGTGTGTCCGTGTTTGTACATTTGGTAATGTTTGTTTTGCTCTTGAGTTTCTACACAGAATAAGCAAAAAGGCAGGGAAAACTAAGCTTTAAAATAGTTGATAAATCAATGGAACTGGAAATGACTCAGTTAAAAAAAACAAAACAAAACAGCAAATGGAAGTGTCATTACTTTCATCGGGCTACTAACAAAAAGCAGAATAGTTTCCATAGCAATGCAGAGTGCCATACATGTAAAAAAAAAAAATAACTGCCAAAATAGCAAATCATTTGAATGTGACTCTTTCATGTCCGTCAGCAGTAAATATGTGAGGATAAAGGTTCAATCATAATGACATCTTTTCCAGCAACCTGATTGCTCTTTTCGTTTCTTTTTTGAAGAACTGGAAGACTTTTGAAGTTTCATCACTTGGCATTTCATGTTGGAAGCAAATCTCAATAACTCCATCTCTAAATGTAGTTATTCTTTCATCTATCTCTTCTATCACTCTTAGTTGAACTATATTCATATATGCCATACAAAAGTCAAAATGTCTTCTAATTTGTGAATACCTAGATGACTGCTTCTGTGTATTCATCACATATTATTCTTTAGAAAAAATAAATTGTAAATTTTTAGTTCTGAAAGTTGGCAGGGTACACAGTACAACTCTTGTCAAGAAATATTCCTCATCTTACTTTTTTTTTTTTTGGAAAATCTAATTTTTAGAGTGTCTAATTGATCATTTCTGTTTCCTGACTGACAGAACATGCAATGCTATCAAATCTTTCTACCATTGGCCACAAAACAACTGCATGACCTCTAACCCTAGCTCTAGCCCAGTCATTGTTGACACGACAGATGTCAATCAATCAAACCCGGTCCCGGCCCCACCTTCCCCCGGCCTCATGTCATAAGGCTGTCTCGTCACTGACTCGTTGATCTATTGCCAGGGAATCGTCCTCATCCTCTGAGATTCTGTCCATCTCTGGGCCGGCCCCTCCTGCCCCTGCACCACTCTCATACCGAGCCATCTGCTGGTTGCACTCCTCCTTGACTCGAGTCAGCAGTCGCTGGAGCTCTCGATTTTTCGGTGCCAATCGTAGTGCTTCCACTAGATCTTGCTGTGCTGCAGAGTATTGCCTGGGACAAATATCAATTGAACTTATGTTAAAATACATAACAATGCAAATTGCTAAAAAAAAAACATGAACGTAATTGGCTCTGAAACATATATATAGGCTGATCGATATCACTACGAACTGCTCCAAAGTAAAACAGATGTTGGTACACACTTATACAAATTGATAAAAAAATAAAAAAACAACATACCAGTATAACTATATAAATGTAGTTTTTATATCAATATCAATATACTCTAAAATGGATAACAATACAAACTGCTCTTTAATATCCATATATCACTACAAACTGCTCCAAAACAGACATCATTACAATTTGTTCTAGTCTGAAACAGACATTATTATAAGTTGCTCTGAAATAAATATCAGTAAATTTTATACAAACTGCTTGTAACCTGACATCAATACAAACTTTCTCTAAAAAATTAGTTTAATTATTTTGATAAGTTTGGGCAGGGTGACATTTACCTGTCATCTCTACGAGCTCGGGCTCTTGCGTAGAAAGCTTCGAAACATTTCGGCTTCATGTCCAGTGCTTTGGTAGCTAAATCTATGGCGGACTGGAGATCCTGCAATCAGAGACAAGGTATATAACCTTACAATAACATCAGCTCATGACCCACTAATTTCTTTAACTAAAAAAATGAAATCAGTAATTATGTCAAGATTTATTTAAGTTGTATACTATCCATGAGGAATGTGTTTATACTATGTCTTGCGCCCAGGGCAAATGAGTTGGAAGTTGCGCCGGGTGAGTCCAGGTCACAGCTGTTTTTTACCATTTTCCGACTATGATACCCCAAAATATTTTTTTTCAGATTAAAAAAAATTAAATCGTCGTTTTGTGACACTGGAAAAAAAAAAGAAGAAATTAGTATCTTCATCGGAAAGTAGTTAAAAACTGCCAAAACAGCCATAAATCTTCATTGCCCAGTGCAACTTCTGACTCATTTGCCCTGGTCGCAAGACATATAAATTATGAATATATATTATAAATGTCTCACAGCCACTCGCGATGAGTTGAAAATCGTTTTTCCATCAGACGGAGTTATTACTATCACATGCAACCTTGACTCGTACACTTTCGTGTGGAGAAAAAAGTTTTTGAGTCAGCTTGACTGTAGCAGGAGATATTGCAAATTTAAAAGATGCAGGATGACCATTCAGCACTGGCTAAAACTTGAAGAAACAAGTGACAAAAATGAACTGTTTACATGATAAATGTATGAGTGCCTCAGAATGCTGTGCATTGAGAAATGATGTACTTTCAATTTCAGATCCATATTTCATACCATCTGAATAACATTCAACCCCCATTTTTCTATCTTTTTTTTTCTTTTTTTAAAAAATATTTCTAAAATCAGTCCTATCAAGGAAAAAAAAAAAATCAATATAATCATGCAAGTATTGCAAGTAGATAATACATGTATAATTTTTTTTTTTTTTATATTCATGCACATACATTCACCAATCCAAAATTTCATATTTTCTGTCAGGTTGTTACAGAAAATGTCACCTGTCTACACCATTTTTACACAGTGAAGAAGAAAACTGTTGTGCAATACATTTAATACTATAAAAATAATAAAGTTCAAGGGGGTGAAGAAATTGTTCCCAAAATATGATAAAATCTTTACCCTCATTTTGACAAAAACAATATTTTTCCTTCCAAATAACAAACATCTGAAACTAAACAGACTACCATTTTTGGGAATATAATATCACATTGTGATGTACTCTTTAAATAAAGTCATATGATTCATCATCTCGCGCATGTCTTCGAAATTTTAAAAAAAACTGGGTGGCCCTTACCACATTTGGGACAAAACTTCTTAAGTCGATTCCTTATTTAAAAAAAAAATCTATGTGAACACTTTGTTTAGAACTTACGTTCATTTTGCGTTTACACCTGGACAAGTTAAGGAGAAAATTCAGCCTGAGTTCTCGGAAAGTTTGAACTTCCTCAGGACTGTTGTCTCTGGGGAATTTCTTCAAGGCATACTGGTACCGCTGGCTGGCTTCTTTGATGCGGTTTTTCTGTAACAAAATACAAGTCTACATGAAACTATTTCTTAACTTAATAAAATATGACAAGAAAAGAAAAGACAAATAAAATAATAAATATATGTGACAAGATGAGATGAGATAAGGCAAGGTAAGATAGAATAAGGAGTCAAAATAACCTTTATTTGTTCTCAAAAAAAAAAAAAAAATTTCACAGCCAGAAAGACATAATTGTACATTTATACATGAAACATAAATTCACAAACATTATGGTCATTGATGTAGCATGGGTGACAAGTTCATGAGCAGAGCTGGACTGGCTACTTGGGAGTTTCCCGATGGGCCGGTGCGTCAGTGGGCCGGTAGGTCAGTAGGCCAGACGGTTGGAGAGAGGAGAGTGAGCGAGAGAGAGAGAGAAGAAAAAGAAGAAGAAGTAGAGGGACTGTATGTCCCCGGTGGACCGGTTAAATTGGCAAACTCCCGGGCCAATTTTGCAAGCCAGTCCGGCTCTGTTCATGAGTACACTAGACCATTCTATTCTGTCTGTCAAGTGTAAGACAGACTTTTTGCCACAAAATGTGACAAGGAATATCATCTAAATCTCAGTCGTCAGTCAGACTGTTCACAAAAATCCAAGAATGAAGGACAGTACCATCTATACGAACATGAGCAGATAAAAAAAAAAAAAATTAAAAATCTATTGTTAAATTTTCTTTCACTTTGATGATGAATTCTTCTGTCCAATAAATCTTGCTGTCTTGATGAATACCCTGGTGAAATCAAAAACTGATTAAAATGTCAGTTTTGGAAACCAGCAAGACATATTTTAATGGGATTCGGACACACAAACAGGTATTGTCTTATTAGATATCTTATCAGGCCCAAAATTATCAACAGAAAACCCTGAAGTTCACAACTAAATCCAGGGTTAGAAGTTGGACAATGAAGCTCTTTCTATAGCATTTGCTATATTAAGAGGCCTCAAGTAAGGACAAAGGAGTTATCTACCTTGTAGAGGATGTTCCCATCTTCCATCAGCTTATTGAGCAGCAAGAGAAGGACATCTGTTTTCCCAGCAGCCATGGCCCAGGTGTCCGGTCCTGTTTAGTCAAACACACGCACATGACCAATCAATATGTTGTTTATGTCAAGTAATTTAACAAGGGTTGGATGCACTGTGAAAGGTGGATGGGACCTTATGTTTTGGTGGATGAATACACAGACAACATACACACTTTCAGTCCCTGGACTTGCCGTGCGACAGAAATACATGTAAATGTCTACAGCATGTATAATGACATCCGTATGATTCTGTGGTTGGTGTGTGTGTGTGTGTGTGTGTGTGTGTATAGTGTGTAAAATGAAAGATGAACTGATAACTCTGAATATGTACATGTAATGTTCTGGAAATAATAACATTAGACAATAATCACTTTACTTTATCTAGGTTCTAGACCTCTTCTAAATATGATGTGTTAAAAACAAAATAGTTAAGAAATTCCCTATTCTAAATTTTGGCCCATTTGAAAATTTTGTCTAACTTCAATTATTCATATAGATATATCCATGAAAATATTGCAAGCAAATCCAACACTGACGTATTGCAATGTTTATAACATAAAGTGAGAGAGAAAAGACAAACCTAGTTTAGCTCCCTTTCTGAGGAAACACACAATGACGGCTGTGTTGCGACAGGCGATAGCTCGGTCCAGCGCTCTCATCCCGCTCAGGTCTGTGTGCTCTATCTGTGCCCCGTTATCCATGAGATACTGCACCTGGGGACAAGAGAAAGTATTGGCATGATTTGTGCTGGTAGCAAGACTTGAATGTGGAGTACCAAAACATTTAAATCATCATCATCACAGGCTCAGATCCTTAGCAAGACAATCTATAACTGAAGCTCTTCTGTCCTGTACTTTCCATTTGATACTATCCCACAAGAATCCTTACTAAATCGTGAGCTCAGTTCTTTGTTGCTCTATCTCCACGTTGGGCTATTTGGAGACATATACATATGTCAATGAAATATTGAAAGGGATAGTAAATCTACCATACTATGTAATTATTTCACTGATCACTTGCCCAAATAAGTAAATTTGAAAATCATTTTGTCCTACCTCAAATGTGCAAAAACAGCTGCTAAACATAAAACGGCAATTTTTTCAAAATGCAAAAAATGGAGATAGAGCAACAGAGAATTGAACTCAAGAAATATATTTGCATGTCCTTGAAATGGTGTCACTGCTTGTCAGCAAGGAGCAAAAGATCAGTTATAATGTGGCTCAACAGAATATCTCCAGTTCCATGTTGATTGAATTACAACTTACAATGTTGGCATCTCCATAGAAGGCAGCCAGGTGTAGAGGGCTACGTCCACTGTTGTCGTTGTGGTGGACATCGGACCCTCGCTTGACCAGTGACTCCATTGCCAACATGTGACCTCGTAGACATGCCCAGCAGAGAGCGGTCAGTCCCTCCTTGTCTGTGCTGGTCTGGTTAGCACCTGAGTACAAAACAAAAAGAAGAGCATGAAATTATGCTCCTGTGGCAAATCTGACCACGACACAAATCATGTTGGCTCTCGGGAAATTTTTCACTCAACTAACTGGGAATTTTCCGTTAGGAATTTGTATAGTAAATACAAAATTACATTGCGAGTACAAATCTGCATCACAGAGCCATGCAATGTCAGCCATTTTGGTAACTGTGCAGCACAACTTGTTATTTGTATCAAATGTTTCTCTGCCAATCAAAATGCGTGGCATGTTGATCTTCCATAAACCATCTTCTCTTCAATGCATGAACAGTTTTGTGTACCACAATAACCGGCCCCAATATGACATTTTGATGTCAGGAATGTGGATGGCATTGCCACTAAATGCTACATAATTATGTAGGCCTACCACTGAAAATCAATTTAAATTCACTCTCAAAATTCATCAACTTGAAAATAATAAAAACAACTAAGAAATTTTAGTAGTTGAATTTAATTCCTCCTAGATCTTAGCCAACAAAAGAAGAAAAATCAGTAAGCATTTGTCCACTAGTTATCTAAATGATTAGTACTAATACAAGGGAACTAAGTGATCAGATCTTGGTAATATAAAATTAAACTTTGGGCATATTTTGTGTTTTTGTTCATTTTCTGGAATAATGATGGAAGAGCAGATCTTGTAAACAAGGCAGGTGCATCATATTGAAAAGAAAAAAACAGAAAAACAAAAGGAAAAATTAACTTGAACTACATGAATTTTCAGTCCTGACGTGTCAATTATGTAATTACGGGCTTTATTAACATGCATCTCCAATAGATGACAAGGTGCCAAATCCTGACCTCTGGCCGGGAGCCCAAGAGACTATGTGTATAGGTAATGCACAAACTAGGAGCAGAATATGGGGCTGAGCTTGGACATACAGTGTGACAGAACTTGGGAGTCTGAAAGCAAAATTCTAGGTTGTCAACCTGACACCCGAGGCTGCTACTGAAAACTGCCAGAGACTGAAGGAGATGGGATCTGTTGCTGATGTCACATTCTCCACAAGGAGGGAAAACGATGAGCTGACTAACAAACTAGATCAGTACTCACCTTTATCCAGCAGTAGATTGACCACTCCTGTGTGACCTTCACCTGCTGCAATCATCAGAGGTGTACGGCCGTATTTGTCGGCCGTTTCCAGCTCTGCCCCAGTAGCCAGGAGTGTGTCGCAGATTTCCCAGCGTCCAGATTTGGCAGCACACAGCAACGGAGTGAAAGACTTACTATTTGTGATGGTCACATCGGCTCCAGATTCTAGCAGGAAGTGGACGGCTTCTTTCCGACCATGCAGACAAGAGGCAGTTAGTGCTGTTGAAGAATAAGAAGAAAAACTATGACTAGGATGTCAAACACATTTTTCACTTTTTTCTTTTGATTTGATAGAGAATGAATCAGAGGTTAATTTAAATCATTTATCATATTGTTTGTTTGTGTTAGGTTTGAATGGCACATTAGCACGATCATGGCCGGCTATATTGTGCCAAACATGGTGAGATCAGTTTACACGTCAAGAAGAAGAAAGGAGGGAGGGAGGGAGAGAGAGAGAGAGGGAGAGAGAGAGAGAGGGAGAGAGAGAGAGGAGAGGGAGAGAACAGATGTCACCCGTGGAACGTCGAGGATGGCATTCCATAGGAGACACCCCACCGATGACAGGCTCTCACTGCCTGCAGGTGGGAACAAAGGACCTACTTAATTAAGGTGTAACAGGGCAAAGTCAGCCTAAAGCTGTTTGTACTTTAGCAGTCAGAACAGAGCCTACATATGCCACAAACACAGGTCTGTCCAAAAATGAGAGTGGAAGCCAGAATCAATGCCACTAAAATAAATGTGAATTACAGATCAGTAAATAGAATTCAAGTTTCCTGGTATATTCTAAAATTAAAAATATATTTCTGCTGTTATATTCGCTGACCCACAACCTGTTGAATGAGTCAGATGGCGGTGGGAATTTCGCTAAGGAGCTCAGAGTTTTCTGACACTGAGGTCACATGATGAGCTAACCCTAGCTCTGAATGTGTATGTAATTTTGGCACAGAAGAATTTGGAGCTAACTGAGCTTTGAAAAATGGTTGAACTTTTGACCTTTGGGACTGCCATGACTCTCCTGCCTTAGCTCTTACGAAATTTTAGACTATATTTAATATGCCACTTTAGAAATAAATAGAATTGGAGTTGTGATTGTTGTGAAATGCCAGGCCTATCTATTATATTGCAATATAACATGGTTGTATCAGTTTATAAAACATCATTATGAATATTACTTGCCGTCTGTGTACTAGTGGACAGGACTTTGTGGGTCAATTGCTTTTATAGGGTGAAATATCTTTTTTTTTTCTTGCAAAAATATAGCATCGTATCCTTTCATGTAAATGATCCAAAGAAAGTTAAAGTAACATATGAAACTATGAAACTTTACCAGAGCAACACCTTACCTGTTTCTGAGAGCAACGAGTCCACCAGATTTAACCTTGACCCTTTATAGGCCTGGTGCAAATACTCCAGGATCTGTGGGCACAAACAATGTCATGCATTATTCAGTAAGTCAGAGACTCCTATAAGGGATGAATTAGTTCTATTGAAACAAATGAGATCGTTCACAATGTCCACTCTATAGAGGCATGGCTATGTATCAGATAGAAGATCATGGGCAAAATTTTTCAAATACATAATACAACAACATTCTAAAAATAAAATATATCACTGAAATGCAGATTTACCACTGACCCAAAGCCCAGCTACTAGACTAGATCACCAAGAGAGTAGAATTTTACGTGTGTCTGGTCTAGTGTGAAGAATTTTTGTGGGCTGGAAATCTGGAATTTGGAGGTTTTGTTCAGAAAATGGCATCCCTGTTTACTCTTCATCTAATTTTCAACTGCCATCTAAAGTTAAAGTTAAAGTTAAAAGTACCATCCCTTGACTCCCCCAGAGGGGAAATTGTCTTGGCCATTTCAGATCGTGTCGCCGAAGTGCAGAGCCACTGTACTTCCCCCGATATACATCAGGTACCCGTTTTACAGATGGGTGGGCTGAGGAAAATTATATTATCTAACGTGCATATCTGACACATGGGATCTCCGAAATATATCTGCCCTTATCTCAAGAGGCTAGACGATGGGCTTTCTACTTAAGATGCCAGAGGACTATTGAACCTAACATCACCATCTTCAAAGAGATGCACTGACCTGTCGATTGCCAGTAGCTGCGGAGGCCACAAAGCACTGAGTGATGGCCTCGTCCTTTGTGGGCTCTCCAGTAACCACTGCCCAGTTGAGCTGCAGCAAGAAGACCAAAGAGTCCAGCTGGCCATGAATGACCGCATGGATGACCGCACACTGTCCCTGGTTGTCCTGGGCTGAAAGCTGTGAGCAAAAAAAATTAACAGAAACTTTCTTTATATTTTGTAGGCCACTGGCCAATTACAAAGGACTAACGAATGAATGAGACTTTCCACTTTCATGTAATGCAAAATCATAAAACTCTGATTGAAACAAGATTATGCTCTTTTTGCAGTGCATATACCGAAATTTGCAAATTCACAAATACACAAGATCACAGACCTAACTTTTGGCTGGTTTAACCCTTTGAACCTACAAATTCAGTTTAATTTCATTTGCCCACAAAGCAACACATTTCATTGAAAGTATTAACTGCATGGCAGGGCTGGTCAGAAGGCCCAGTACAAGAAATGACACAGATTCGGTGACAGGACATTGCTTCCTCCTATCAAGCTGAAGACTAGAGTCTACTGTGCTAAACTTGACACATGTAGATCTATCTGGATCTAGATCTAGATCTACACAATGATGTTTCTGTTTGTTAATTTGTTGGCAACATGTCTTGATCTATAATCTAGATCTAGGAGAAATCTCCCTGAAAAACAGATGGCCTCTGCCAGATCCAGAGTGCCATTTGGGATAATTTGTCAGTAGATCTATCCCCCTGATGAACCTAAACAAAGAGTAGATCTAAAGAGTTAACCATGATCATGAACGAAAAAATAGAGCATGAAACATGCACTAGATCTAGTTCTAGCCTACTTTTTTCATGTTAACAAACTGATATTCCCTGTACCAGTAACCTGCAAATTGCAGCGCTTTTTTGTTTGTCACCCCAGGTTCAGTATACCAAAATAGGCCTAATAGAACAACCCCGCTGGCTTAACCTGCTGGGATGCTCAACCAGTGCAACTCCACCCTAACGCTAACATGTAGATCTAGGTCCCACGAGCGGGTGACAGACAGGCCTGGTGTAACACACGAAAAAGCGCCCAAACTGCATCTCTCGGTAGATCTATCTGATCAGGCTAGATTCTAGATCTAGATCTAGATATCTAAGCTTACGTAGTGGGCACAATGTAGATCTAGATGTAGTCCTCATCGCAGTGATGTGCTGGAAAATCCCAAACCCACCCACACATGCACGCACGCACACAAACAAACAAATAAAATCTAGATCTAGAGCTAGATCTAGACTCCACCAACCCTGGCATTCTGCAAGCACAGCATCCTCATGACCTCTCGGTGACCCGCTGCCGCCGCGTGACACAGCGGGGTCATGCCGGTGTCAGAGGTCGCATTGGGGTCAGCGCCGAACTCCATCAGCAGCGCCACCATGTCGGCAAAGCCTTCACGTGCTGCCACGCACAGCAGGGGGGCGTGGCTCAGGTACTCAGTGCGCGTGTTGGGGTTCCCACCTGCCAGCAAGATCAATCTGCTGACCTGGAAAAGTCACACAGCAAGGACAAGGTCAAGGTGAGCAGTAATAATATTCAGGGGAGCAATAATGGGCCTAATTAATACTGACTCTCCACCCCGCTCTCCTCGCATACCCCTTCCATATTTCTGGCCCCCAAGATGCGGTAGATAAAACCTGGCTGTATAATATAATGACTGACCTTGACATTTTGCTCAAAGTGGCTAAAAGACAAAGGGGGGGAGGGATTTATGACTCACCTTAGCACTGGACACTTTGGCAAACTAAGCTCCCCCCCCCCCCCCCGACCTTGACACTGAGACTAACCTTGACTACTAACTGACCTTAAAATTGAAACAATTAACCTTGACCCCTCCCCTCTCCCTTGGGAAAGAAAAGAAAGCAAGAAGATAAGTGACATTGGACATCCTTTCCATGAGACTGGATCATTTCCAAATACACCTAAGCTAGCTCCAAAACAAAACTTGTAACAACAACAACAATAATAATAATATATGCAACAATAATAATAATAATAATCAGGGACTGACCTTGACATTGGGTGAGTAGATGTTGCGATGGGTGACCAGAGCTTGACTCAGGCTAAGCGAGCTGAGACACATCCAGTAGGCCTGCATGTCGCGGGAGGAGTAGCCCAGCTGCCGGCTGATGCTCTTGTAGATGTGCGCCTTGAGGATGTGGTGGCCGAGCTCGATCGTGCGCTCGGGGGGCAGCGGCGCCGACACGCGCGACAAGCGAAAAGCCATCAGGGCGTGGCCGTTGCTGGTGAAATGGGACACACAGACAGAAAAATATATAAATAATACTAGCTGGTGATAATATGCAATCATGATGGTGAAACTGATGAGAATCGTAATGATAGAGTATAAATATGAGGAGAAAAAATAACCCGTAATCACAACAGTAACATCAATTTACAACAACAACAACAACAACAACAACAACAACAACAACAACAACAACAACAACAACAACAACAACAACAACAACAACAGTAATGCCAACATCACTAACAACAAACAGCACAATAATAAGAAATAAAATAAACCTATAATGATGTTGATAACGATAACGAAGATATAGCAATGACACTGACAATAATAATAATCATAATGGGGTGTAATATTAATAAAATGATTAAAATAAAATAGTATTTTGACCATACATGACATTGTGTATTTATGAATCTTTCAAATTAAATTGTTTCAGAACTTTCTGTTTACTTCAACTAATTCCTTTACACAGATAAAACACACAAGAAGAAATACGTGTACTTCCATAGATATATGTATCTAAATTTAAACCGGTCCAAGGAGTTTATATTATTATACTGGAGGGCGGACTCGTTTAACGAAACACCCTGTGTCTCGCGTGCCAACACTGGACGCCATGGCCTTGGAGGCATTGCTATTTTGCTATGTTCGGTAACCTTTACTACGCACAGAGTTCGTCACTATTCTGATCTAAATCTTTTCTTGTAAACAAACGGATTCGCTTTTTTTTTCCCGTTTGTTTTGTTTTTAAATTAAGAGCTACAGCAAGGACAAGAATACAACAGACTTGCAATCATGAGATAATGACAGTGTGAATTTCGTCCATTCGTGAAATAATGAACACGTGAGCGGTGTTAACTAGGTGTCTTTCCCTCAAGGGCATGGCTCCACACTCAGCATGTGTGACGTCATCAGTCGGCTCTCCAGTATAAATAGTATAAGCGCCTTGAACCGATCACACTTCAAATCATCCTTGATGACATGGCACAATAGCTGAGATAATCACCACTACGGGAGGTTGGGAAGCTTATAAAAACCACAACAACCGGTCACACAGATAAACATACATAGTTCATTTCTCTTTACAGAGATGCAGAAAATAAGGGCAATCTTTACTGTACATAATCCATGAGCCATTTTGACCGTTGACCTAATTAATTACATGTACTACCGTTTCCCAAATACAAGAGATGTAACGCAAGCACTGTAAAGAAGGAAGCAATCACTTTTTCACTTATGTGAACATAAGTAATAGAAAATTTTGAAAAACTGACCATATGATAAATATATTTTGTTTCTGTTTTTGTTTTGTTTTGTTTGTTTGTTTTGGTCTCATCGTAGTATTTTGTCGTATTATTATTATCAAAATTAAGATGACTGTCCACCGAACTAATCAAATACATCAAAGAAGTGGAAAAACAATAAGATGAATTTTTGCATTGAGTTAATAAAAGAAACTAACATACCTAGCCAAATTTTCGAGCCCACTTGGCTCTTAGTCGGGGCAATAATGAAAACATATAACATATAAATAGGGTATTGCTGTACATGAAAGGAAATAGTAATAATAATAATAATTATTATTGAATGAAGTGTTTAAAAAGAGAGAGAGAGAGAAAGAGAGAGAGAGAGAGAGAAAGAGAGAATTTGATTTGTGTCTTCTTTGCAATGCTTATCTCACGTCTCTTGTAGAGAGAGGCAACCTGACTTGCTGAAAAAAATGGCTTCTACATAAATATCTAATCGTTGGCTGGCTGCAAAATGGCTTTTTATTTGCATATCTAATCAATTACTCCATTAAGTTACACATTTCTAATTTAAAACATATGTCAAATACACTGTACTACGATTGTGAGTAGATACAAATAAAAATATACAACCAAATCTGAAAATCAAGCCATGCTGTTCACAACAATAATTTCTGTAAACTCTTTGGTAAAAACAGCAAAACTTAGTCAATGTTTATATTAGTCAGACAATGAACAGTTACATTCTCAAGTCTATTATTACATTTACAAACCAGCCAAACTGACAAAAATAATGATTGATACAATGAGAGAGATCGTTTCGCAGATTATCTGCCCTTCCCAAGAGAGACACTCGTGTAAGGGGAGATCATTTTGACCAGGCTATTACTTCCCTTTACCAGACAAAAAGAGGTCCTGAGTCTAGCAGGTAGTGTGTAGACTTTTTGTTCCTGTCATTCGAAAGATGACAGCAGGTAGTGTGTAGACTTTTTGTAATATTAATAATAATAATAATAATAAAAATAATAATAAAATTATGAAAATAAGAGGAAAAGATTCTTGTTACATCGTAATTTAAAAAACGAAAAAAAAAAAAAAAAAATCATGATGTATGTTTCAATCAAAGGGCGCAAAAGTAATCTTTTTTCCTCTTTACACTATTTGTTCAATCCCTCTTTTGTCTGGTAGTAGAAGGAGGTAATAGGACAAAGCACAACATCCTCCCATTACTTTCCTTCCTAACAGAGAAACCAAGCTCACAGATAGCCCGCTGCAAAGCAAGTTTGATACAGATCTTCATACAAATACTCTTGACACATGAATGGGGATGACAAACTGTATAGCTTTTATTTATTTATTTATTTTTTGTTACAACTAAAATGTTAAGATCCTTTGCTTTCGTTTGATATTACTGGAAAATATTGCAGCAATTTTCTTTAGTGGAAAGAGAGAGAGAGAGAGAGAGACAGAGACAGAGACGGCGAGAGAGGTACTGAGAGACGGGGTAGGAGAGGGAGACAGATACAAAGAAGAGGCAGACACTCAAAGACAGAAAGAGAGAGAGAAAGAGAGAGAGAGAGAGAGAGAGAGAGGGCGAGAGACAGAGTGGGAAAGAGAGAAGAGAGAGAAATTCGACAATTTAGAAGGTGTTGGATAATGTTGGGGATTGACAAAGATTCGCACAGTCAAGATTTCCAATAGCACGAGTGGAATGTTTAAATTCTAACGTTCTAAATTCCCAGTTAAGGTCATAGCTTTTTTTTACATTTTCTTTCCTAAGTGTGTGAATGAGCACTTATAGATGCCCGATACAGTTGGAGTATGGAGGCCCTTGCTGAAAGCCACAAGAAACAGAACCGCATAAAGGGTCACCGTTAAATTTTGTAATTATACTAAGATCTACTAGCACTAACAGCTTTGAGCAAGCAGTGCAAGAGAGTAACTTCATCCGCCCCTTGGCCTTCTACGTCAACCACCGTACAGCCCACATAGCATCGGCTTGAACGAACAGTATTGTCAAAGCAACTATGAGATCAGTGTAGCTAACAAAGGCCCCCCTACTGTGTGCAGAGGTGTGCAGTGGATGGTGAAACGTGTTGAATACAAGTAACAAACGTTGTCTGCAGGAAAATGAACCTTGTTCAAACACTTTTTGTATTTTGTGACTGAATGAAAGGCCTCTTCCCAGACAAGACAGTTTTGTAGAATAGTCTGTCACATCTCCATCTCTCTCTCTCTTCTCTCTCTCTCTCTCTCCTGCGCGGAAAGTCTGTCTACTGCAGCGGTCCCAATCCCCTGGCCTCGGATCAACTGGTATACCGGACCACACAAGAAATAATTATTTCCGTTTTATTTACTATCTGAGTCTTACGATTCTTTATTTTCCTTTTATGACTATGCTACATGTCACGCGAATCAGGGTGACAGAAATCTATTTTTATTCAAGGTACAAAATGTTTTAACACACGTACAGATACCCGTACGGAGGTACCCACTTAGCACTATCTACACCCCCCCCCTCCCCGGGGTCACCATAAAATTGTGGGACGTTGAACGGTCCACAGCGACAAGAAGGTAGGGGACCGCTGGATTAGAGAACTACAGTACACCACTACAGGTTGTGTATAACATTCATATTTCAGCTCCAATCCTAACTGATCGGTGGCAGAAAGCAAAAACCCAATAGTCCTACATGTTGATACATTATATGGCTATAAATTTATTGTACGCAATGCTTGCCCTTTCAAACAAACAGCTTGTAATCTGAGAGGCTGAAATACATACATGTACAATAACCAACATTAAAGAAAGTACCTGGAAAAAAGCTTAACATAAGTCGGGAAGACTCGATCAGTCTACGCACTTAACTCTATAATCAATTGATGTATTCCGAAAGTGACGGACGTTTGTTGTAACTACAGAAAATCATGTCTGCTGTCAACGATACTTGCAAAGTTGCACGCTTATCAAGCTTAGACTATGTTTGTCGAATCTGCCTTGTTTGAAGCCATTCACACCTCTCTTGTAAGGGACTGTATCTCGCATATACGGCATCTTAGCAACTGTGAGCGTTTTTTTTTTTTTTTTTGTTTGCTTGTTTGTTTTGTTGTTGTTGTTTTTTTTCCGAGGATAAATATAGTTTATCTTATCTCACCTATTGACTGGGAAAGTTAATTGCTTGCTGAAGTGTATAACTACTACATATTACTACATTAATAAATGCATCGTCAAATTATTGCTCTTCTTGTTCTCAGTTCATATACTACTGCCACTTTTACATGACCAGACTCTCATGAAGCGACCTAGTGGGATATAAGGGCTCTATACACATTTCCTTCTGTTCATAAAAAGAAATTGAAAACGGCATCACTCTTCAAGCGTGTGCCAAAGTCGTATGGCAGGCTGCTTCAGTCACTAAAACTAGAAGTAAAACAAGTGGAAAAATATGTATGTAAACGTATTATATATACATGTGATTTGTAGCTTAAGAGTTCCATAACTCGTGTGGTCCAGCAAGACGTTATACTATAGATGGGAGTTATTTCCCCTAGTTCACGCCTGTTGAGAAGGTTTTAAGGGATAACCAATTATCGAGTAATCTAAAGCCATGGTAAGAATTTCTAATCGTTAGATGGCAAGTCAAAAGATTAGGCTCGAAAGGGAGAATATCCAACCAGTGTAAACGACAGCGAACAATAACTTAACAACAACAACAACAACAACAACAACAACAGCTGATACAGCCTTTCAACAAATTAGGTATTTTTTTCAAAATCACATGACCTAGGAAACATCGCTCACATGTGGTTTTGTTTATATGATGTGGCAAGTTTGAGAGCTCATCATTCGTCCAGATTTGTCTGCCATGCGCAGAGC
>JBCAUA010216536.1:0-20891 GCA_038406235.1 Peronia verruculata | reverse complement strand
CGCAGAGCAAGTAAACAAAGCCACATGTGAGCGATGTTCACTAGGTCATGTGATTTTGAAAAAAATACCTAATTGTCCTCAGGTAGACAAGGAGAATTAGAACTAATTTTAGATACATGTTTCCTTTTGTGTGCTTAAATAGGTAAGCGTGTTTTGCCAGCGATATGCTCAGCAGGTTGAGGCAGTTTTTCTTGAGGGTGTCTTCTTTTGATGCTGTTTGTGACCAGGTAGTCTGTAGGCCTGATTGTTTATGTTTGTTATGTTTGTAAATCTCATCAACTATAAACAGAGCTTCCTCCCGAGGACTTATCTATCCTCCTTTTGTCTTATCTATCTCATCTATCTTATCTTGTGTCATCTTAGCTTTGCTTTGCTTTATTTGTGTGACATGATTTCAAAGATTGTTATGACAATGAACACTTCGTTCGTACAGGCATTGTGATAGTGACTTAATTTGCCCAAGATATAATGTATTTCGTCACCAGTTCTACCGGTTGCCTTAATTTGTTTGTTTGTTTGTTTGTTTTTGTTTCTTTGTTCGTTCGTTCGTTCGTTCGTTTGTTTGTTTGTTTGTTTGTTTGAAATCGTTTACTGAATCATCTATGTCACACAGAGAGGCACAGATCCGTTTGTCGTCATGTTTCTTTCTCTTCTTACCATCTATCCGCTGTTTTCTATCCTCTTCCTGTGATACCTTACCAAATAATTAACATCTCAGTCAGAAAAAGGATCTTGGGATCTTTTGCCGCTGGCTCCTATTTCTTGGCTTTCACTGAACAGAATGCCTTACTTCGCAGCTAAACATGCTATTTACCTCGGATTTTAGCCAAAAATACTTCACGAGCCCATCTCTAACCTGTATTATTGATCTCAGCTTTTCAAACTGAACTGCTAGTAAGAGTTACATTCGACCCCTCGTTAGCAGAGTTAGATCTTGTTCAAGCAGGCTCAAAAGAATCAAGGATATACAGTTGGAGATAAATAATGGAAGGAAGAGAACGGGGAAAAAGCTAGCGTGTGCGAGGGGAAAAACCCGACCGGTGCTCAACAAAATGAACGTACATGTAACACCTCGGCCAGGAACAATAGGCGAAAATGAGCACAAAAACTTCTTTTCTCGGCTTTGAAAACACTCATTACTGCCTGCTGGAACGTGAGCAGTAGCTAACGTGCATGCACTTATTTCTTCTCCTTTTTCTTTTCCTTTTTTATCTTGTTTTTCGCCCCGGCAGAGATGCGTGTAATTCTGTATTTCCTCGGCCTATTGTCCGTGAGTAAGTTGCGCAATTTGGTAGAGGAAACCTAGTCGTGAGTTCACTACGCTCCCCGCCCCTTCTATTCTTTTTTTTTTTTTTCCTGCTTGCTTCTCATGTCCCTCCACACCTGCCCCATTTATGCTATTCAGTTCTCAACCTCCCTACCCTTTTCCCCCCCCCCCCCACCTTTTTATTCCCCCCCCCCCTTTTCCACCCCAATCTCCGGTCCTCGTCCCGACTCCCCTCCCAATCAGTGGAGGACGCTGTAACTCGTATCTCACGGACACGCATTAGCCTCAAGCATGGCTTTGTTTCCAGACCTTTGAAATTTCCTCCATGTTTCTATTTCTCTCCCCCCCCCTCTCTGTATGTATGTATATATATATTTATAGCTACCTTTATTTTGCACATACATAAACGCAGACACGCCACACAACGCATACAGTGAAAGTCAAGAGAAGTCAAGATAACCTTATAATTGACAGGTCTTACCTGTGGCAAGAAAATAAACAGAGAGGAAAACTGAAAGGAAAGCACTTGAAGGCAGCAGTGTTTGTAGCAGTTCTGAGAAGTAATTTTTGCATTGGGGCAGAGAATATTAAGAAACACGGGAAGAAGTACGATTTTCAGAAATAGTTACTCTGATAAATATACCTGTTCATGGAATCGTGCGAGAGGCCACATGCACGCTTGTAAAGAGTGGCTAAAATATCGGTTCTTCTCGATTAATGTGCAGGGAAGGTTTCTCCATCTTTCTTCTGGCTCTCTTAATTGATGTTAATTAGTGATACAGTAATGACCCATAATTTACTGTTCTCAGCGCTGTGTATTTCACAGTGTGAACAAAGAGGTCGAATGCAGCTCACCAAGAGCCAACTCACACACCTCTTTATAAAACGAAGTTACGGTTGCACTCATTGTATGTGTTTTAACTTCTTAGGGGTGGCTCTTTCGTTAAAACGGAGTGTTCATTGCTGCAAATTTAATGATCATTAATAGATTCAGAACAAATTTCGTTGTTCTTCGAGTTTCAGCCGAGAGATCATTAAAATCCCACGGGATAAGGGTGAAACAAGACATTGCAACAGGTAAACATGTCAGTGTAAAAGTCGTTATAAGCGGATTGGTTGTTACACAGGTACTCAGGTCGTCTAGAAGTTTGTAGCTGGAAGATGTAACAATTCCAGGGCGCAAACATACAGAACAACAGCAAACAAGGAGATTTGTCAAGCTGCCACCTCGGTTGCCGCGGTTGTTATTGTTCTCATGCCATGTCGGTTGTCAGCGCGATCTGTGTTGTCGGAAAGCACACACGGAGTTTGTTGTCGGAGGCAGAACGTCATGCCTTACCACAATTAACCAGGAAGGGGAGCCTAATTAGCTGTAACGCCGGTAATGGGTAACTTAACCTTCGAGAGCTCAGAAAATACAGGCAAATGCTCTCTCGTTCAAATTTGGATCTGTCTGGTCTGTTCTCAAATCTTGCTCTTGATCTCTTTTCGTGAAATAGACCTCTATTTAAAAAAAACAACAAAAAAACTTAATCTTCAATACTGATTTTTAGTGAAAGATTAATTTTGTATCGCAGATTGAGCAGTACAAATTCAAATATTCGTCACGGTAACAGATTCAAAATACGAATTCCAATGTCTGTTGTGGAAACATGCAAGTTCCATAAACAAATCCCCAGTACATGATAGCATTACGGGATACCAAATAATTACTGACCGGGTACGCAAATTCCAAGGTGGACAGCAAGCACTGCTGTTTCCATTATGTGACTTCAGTGTTGCCCAGTCGAGAGCACTGCAGCTCACCAGTCAAGCCTCTGGCTGCCATGTCTGTGCTCGCTCACGCACCTGTTTTGTGTGACTCTGTCCAACCTTAGTACGTGAGTAAACAATTGAAATTTCCAGTAGTCGTTGTTTGATGTTGATTCAGTGCAAGTTCAATATTTCTTTTCGCAATTTGATTTGCAAGCAGAATTCGTCAGCCTCCTCCACCCCCCCTCCCTTCCCAGTCTGGCACTATTCCTCTGTTCTCAGAGTATTTGAGGGGGGGGGAGCATCACTTTCACTCCCCCCCCCCCTTTTTTTTTGCACCCTTCTCTCCGCCTGGACATCTACAAGAAAGCCTTCTTTCCTTACTTATCCACCGAGCGCGGGCATACGTGTATATGTGTGTGAGCGCGCGTGCACGTCTCATATTCTTTCTTTATTTCTGTATCTTCCTCTTCAGCACCCATCTCTCTCTCTCTTCTTTTCCTTCCCCTCCCCCACTCTCCTCCCTTCTCTCTTTCCCATTTTACCAGCTCTTTCGAATTTAGACACCATTCTATTCTGCGGACACAGTTATCCCTGGCTGTTTACATAACGTTGAAGCTTAAATTGTTGTCTCTTGAGTTTATTTTGTTTTGTTTTGTTTTCTGCCGACGACAGCTCGTGTTTGTTGTCTTATTTTAGACGCGGTCCCGCCAAACCGAAGCCGTAAAATGGCTTTTCGTTGTCGCCTTTGCTGTGGGTTCCCGCCGGCCGCCTGTCTTTATCTGTCTTGCTGATTTTTGTGAGGGTTGCATGTTATTGATTGCATTGTACATTTTTTTTTCTTTTTCCTCTCCGTGTTTTCTTCTCTCTGTCTTGTATTCTAGCACATTTCTGACGTTTTGCTGTGACAAAACACCCTTTCTCTCTGAAATGTGTGAAAAATTGTGATTGACTTCAGAAATTTTTCTTTAAACAAATGAAATAGTGACCAGTAATGTTTGTTTGTTTGTTTTTCTTTTCTGTTCATTTCTTCCTTTTTTTTAAACTTTTCTTTTCTTTTCTTTTTGTAACAGCGTGAAGTGATGAAATAAAGCGTTATTTAATACATGTATTGTGAAACAAATCTTGGAATGGATGGGGAAACACCTGAAGGCCCTCGGGACCAAAGGATCATGTCTATTTTAAGGGAATATGTCTGGAACAAAAAGAAAAGCGTTGGCCTTTTGATATTACTGTTGTTGTTGTTGTTATTGTTGTTTTCTGAAGTCATATGCCGTTCTAGATGCTCGAGTTTAATATTTTATGCTTGCACTTTAAAAATTTGGGTTCATTTCTCACTGCGTTTGTTTCTTTTTTTTTAAGGGTTGGCATAGGAGGGGGGGGGGGGGGTAAATTTCGGCCAAACTGTGTCAACTATGACTTAGGCATTTTTCACTCTAACGGATTCAGTTTCAATTAAACTATGAAGCAAGAGGTGTTTTGTCCAGGCACGTAGATACGATCACGTTCCCCGAACCGGCAATGACGTCAGACTGCAAGTGAAAAGCAAACATAACAACCCCTCCAAAAGTGTGAGAGAACTGACAGTGTGAACAGTCTGATTGAACTTTACAGTTTGCATACTGTTTGTTTGTTTACTGTACTAGTTATTTCTGTGCCCACGAGGCGATACGTGCGCCTGGTCTTTCTAAATTTAGCGACTAGACACCTTCCAAAAATTAATGTCTCTGTTTAAAAAAAACAAAAACAAAATAGAGCAAAGAAAATGTTTTATTCTTTGAATGTCACCTTACCGATTCAACACATTGTTTAGAGTCAATAAATTTCAAGAAAATCGGTATAGCTTGAACTATACAGTGCTTTGATGCTGTTAGTTATCCCCCCCCCCCCTTTTTTTTCACGAATTGGCTATACTCATTTGTGATCTCTGAAGGAAAGTTAAAACTTTTACTTCTCTGCTACAGTAAAATTCAAATCCTGCAAATTCGAAACAGGAATAAAGATGGCAAAGTGTTGCTACGCCTGTAGACTTTAAAAAAAAGGTCGAAATCCGAGCCAATGTGTACTGTGCAGTAATATATTCAGCGGTAACAGAGACTGTTTGTCTATCTATCTGCCCTTCTGTCAGTCTGTACACATTTATATCTGAGTGTCCCTCTGTCTATCCGTCAGCCAGTCTGCTTCTTTGTCTGTACGACCACAAGAAACTTCGTACAACGAGGCCGTTTAGAAAAACAATATTGGTCGTAATCTGAGGCGACATAGTACATGATGCTGTACCTACAAAATCGCTGCACTTCCGTCATGGGCTATAACCAGCCATAACGAGAGTCTGTAACATCTCTACAGTCACAACAAGCTAATTCCAGCGACACCCGTACAGAAAAAGTGCTATGTCGAAAGCTGAGGCAATGTATGCAGAGGTGTACTACTAACAAGATGGCCGCCCTACCATTCTACCACCGCGCGCTATATCCATCCATAACGAGGGTCGTAACATCCCATACAGACACAGCAAGCTAAATCCAGCGACACCGGTAAAGAAAACAACGGCTGTAGGGAAATCTGAAGCAGAATCGTTATGGACATATGCCGTGTAGAAGTGGCCACATGTTGCTTAATCTGTCCGTCCATCTCCAGCAGAGCACCAAACACCCTCGGACGGCTCGGGAAAACACCCGGGGTGTTAGGCAGGAAGATCCGGACTGCGATAGCTTCACTGGAGGTTTCCTGGGCTTTTTTTAGAGGTTGTGAGGCTTAGTGCTTGTTATTACTGAACGAAGGTACGATTCCGGCAGAGGAAGACAAACAGACGGACAGGTGGACAGACAGGCAAACAGATTGACAGCCAGACGGATGGAGGGAGGGATGGACGGTTAGATAGATAGGTGGGTGGATAAATGGATGGATGGTTAGATAGATAGGTGGGTGGATAAATGGATGGATGGATGGATGGATGGATGGATTATTAAACTGTGGACTTAGAGAGTCAGAGAGACGATTCTAGATGTGAAACTGGACGGAACAGAATGACGGATTGACGGACACATGGATGAACAGGCGGATGGTTGGCTGGACTGAAGGCTGAACAGTAACAGATAATTGTGTAAGTAAATACAGAGAAGACAAGCGATAGAGAGAGGGAGGGACACTGAGCGAGAGAAAAACGAAAGCATACAAGCTGGAAGGAAGAGAGACTTGGCGAAGACCACTATCACTCAAACACAGACTCAATAACCAATGTTGCTGCGATTATTCGTGTTTCACGCCGACATCCACAGGAAATCATTCTTCGATGGCCAATGAGCTTTGGACTCCTTGTCCGGGGATGGACTTCGAAACGTGTCTGGATCAGAAAGTTGAACATGGCAGGGCCAGGCTATTTGTTACGTAACCGCGGGTTTTCTCAAGTGATGAAGGAGCTAAGAGAGAAGAAACCTCAAGACAACGAATGAGAATAGCGAAATGGATGGGAAGCAACGGCGATGGGATGTGAGATATTCAATGTCCTCAGTACATCCACGTCTCTTACGGTCTTATCAGGTTCTTGAAACTTTTCTTAACTACTAGAAGTGCTGAGAATAACTTATTGAAATGACATACAGTACTGCAGCAGAAGTACCCGTATGGTTTTGAAATTCTTTGCCATGAAACGTTTGATAATTACAGCAATGTGTTGTGGAATTTTTAGAACCAGAACAAACAGTAAACATTTCTTTTCTGTTCCAAAGGGTGTTCTTTAGTCAGTTCTGAAAATTAACTCTCATCCAGTGAGAAAAAAAAAAAAAAGTTATTCTTGTCCTTTTGGCATTATATTCTTATTTAATGCCCATATACTGACGAAAGAAAAATTCCCCGCTACTAATGCACTTTTCACACTACGGTTCCCACGACGTCCAATAAATTGACATTCGAGATGTAGCACAGAAAAGCACGTACATGTACCTATAAGACGTGTGTACATGCATTTGGAAAGGAGACCTCGGTATTCTCACTGCGGGAAAGAACAGCCAAAGAATGGGGGGAAAAGCCTGCGTTGAATCTGTTCCATTGTCTGTGTTTTCAATGTATTATATTTGTTATCTAAGATACCACGTACGACTGGAGATGGGAACAAAAAAACAAGGAAAAAATACGATGAACAAACAATTGAATATCAACAATCTGTCCTGGGATTTTTCTTTCCTTTTTGTATCTTGACTCCTGTGAGGAATTGGAGATATATTTATTTCCAAAGAGCTATAAATGTAAACGTGTGCAAATGTGAAATTTCCAGGGTGTGTTTTCTTAGGAATTCGGTCTGGGAACGTGCAGGGAACATCCACACGAGCAGAGAAGGACGAAAAAGTTGGCTGATAGACAGATACAATATGGCATGGGAAAAAAATGAAGTCAAAGTTCAAACTAGGGTCAAATAAATTCTCTCAGTTATTATCATTAGTTATTGATACTGATATGCCTTAAGGCTTTTTGTAAGCAAAAAGCACTCACCTCAATATCTACGCCCTTTTTTTTATGTTTGGTGAAATGTAGATACAATATGGCTACTTCATGTTTTCTTACAGTGGACACCGTATTAATACATACCCGTTCGAGTAGTGTATTTTACTGTGACTGCAACCGGATAGCCAAATGATTTGTTAACAGGCGTAATTTTTTGTTAAGGTCATGAGAGTATCTGGTAATAGGCGCTCCCTATGGTGGGGGGAGTCCGAGTGCGTTAATCACCTCGGTATGTCTTGCGGAAGACAAACAGAATTTCTGATAAACAAAATATTAGTAATAGGCATACTTGAAGAGAAACTGTCAGACACGTGGTCCAACAGAACTTAAAGCGTGTTCAATTTGGTCAGGGGGCATTTCTGGGCTAGAAATTTAGAATTTGGAAATTTTGTCCGGATAGTGGATCCCCGCCTACTATTCATCAGATTTTTAACTGCAGAGATTCCTCAACTTGATAACGTGCACACGAGGACTCCGAAGTATATTCATCCTTATCTGCGAAGACTAGACGTCGTGTTATCAGGAGCAGGTTCTTAATGTTTTCTGATGTCCTAGTAGGACTCGAACACCCGACACTTTCACACTGTCATCGAGAAGCAGACGCATAACTACTCGGCCACGGCGTCTCATGCAGGAACGAGCATGTTTTTTCCCCATCAGAGATCATAATCTGAGCGACAAGAGAACGGATATTACAGGGAAAAAATGCAGGAACATTCTGTTAGTGACTCAGATTATGATCTCTGCTGAAAACTGGCAATGAAATTAACTCAGATGTGGAAATTATTATACTTGTCTCCCCTGCTGGCGAAGACTGCTCTTATCTCCCTTAGATCCCTCACGAGAGCTCTTCAGGCTGCCAACGATTTTGGGCGATAAATAATATAAACAAGCTCTGAATTTCCGAACCCCCGGTAATCAGTAGGGTTATCCCTGCTCGCCTCTTAACTGCTTTTATTGATATTCTTTACACAAATCGTGTCCTCTTGATTGTTTCTGAGAGGGAAATCTCTCCCTGCTCGAACGTTTAAACGAGTACCAAGTTAAAACAAAGTGTCGTGTTTCTCCGAGACTGAGTACACGTCTCACACGTGCACAGCCCAAATCTTGAATGAAAGGTCCTCGAGTGCGGCCCTTCATTTTGATGAAAATCACGACTCGGGGCTTAAAATGCACTTGTTTGTATTTGGTTGAAATGACCCTGGGGTCAGACAGAGTAAATGTATTCCATAAACCTACATGCTGTATGTGTTATTGAAGTGACGTTTTTATCCGCTGATGGTGTTCTTGCGCCGCAATAACATTAGCGCACACGTGTGGCGTCAAAGTTGGATGGAGATTTTCGGGAGCATTATGTGTACACATATGGGCGTGTGAAAGAAAACAAAAAAAAAAGGGAAAATAAGGGCATGAATGAAAGCAGGAAAGAAAGAACGAGCAAGAGAAAGAAGAGGGAGGAAATCAAGAGAAAGACGGAGAGAGAACAAAAGAAAGAAAGAGAGAAAGAAAGAAAGAGAGAAAGAAAGAAAGAAAGAGAGAAAGAAAGAAAGAGAGAGAGAGAAAGAAAGAAAGAAAGAATTGACGAAGCAAAAAAAAAAATATGCGGGAGAGACAACAGATATTGGGAAAGATGGAGAGAGAAAGACTATAGAGAAACAGAGGGAAAGATAAAGAAACTCACACATGTTGCTTAATTGACTACAGCATGAGCTCTCTGCCGATGCCACGCCATGATTTTGCCCTCTTAAGAGAACGAGAGAATGGCTTGAGATGTTTTTGTTCCGTTAAATGGTAAGCGTTTAAAAAAAGTGTAATTACTCCACGGCTGTTCAAGTTCATCAAGGCATAATTAGAACCTGGAGGTTAACAAGTGGGGATGAAAACAGAACCTGCTGTCGTGTCAAGACAGAATTCCCCAAAGGACAAGAGATTCAGTTTCTATAATGGAGTACACATGTATAACAACCCAAGCAACGCTCGTCTCTTCCATAATTTCTCACGCCCAGAACTACTTTCTTTTCATACATGTAGGAATACCGATGTACATGTACATACGGGAAGAGATGTCCACATTTTTATCAGTAGCTACTGTAATGGGCTTGCTCTGATTTTTCTCTTGGCAGGAGACTTGGCCACCTGGGTCGAAGGTTGATTGTAATTGAAGGCATAATATGTGCACTTTTCGATAACGTACCCATCTTTGGACCCTATTTGCTATTATTGTTGTCATGGTAATAACTTGCACAACACAGTACCGACCTATGATGTGCGAATTGCTCACCTAGGAAAATGTGTTGGCCTCACTTGTGAATACAGAGCTTGGGTATATTTTCCACGTTAGATAACTCACTCTGCTGAACAAATGAAAGAAACTTTGGTCATCATCACTTGAGATTTCTTCTCAAGTGTGACGTCAAATTTAATGGAGATTGGGAATCGTTTCCATAAACGTGTGTGAGAGAAAGCGAATTAATGCATCGATATAAAAAAAAAGGAAGAAAAAAGGAGGACGGAAGATAAGAGAAAGAAAGAAAAGAAAAGAAACAAAGAAAGATATTAGGAAGAAGAAAGGATGAACAAGAAAGATGTATGAAAAAAGGAAGGAAGAAAGAAAGGAAGCACGGAAGGAAGGCGGGGATGATTCAGAACAGAACCATTGGCCGGAGTGAAGTTCCCCTGTTTGTATAGCTCGTTAGAGTGAGTAGGCCCACTAAAAAGTCACGTTGCGTGCAATGGTATCAATAGTGAGTGTTGGTCGGCCAAGCTCCAGTCTGACTAAGGATCTTTCATTGAGCACACAGACCAGTACAGTGCTGCCTGGAAGAAATGAGCTACCATAGGACTCCGGACAGACCGATGTAACTTGCCTGTATCTGCGGACGTCAGCTTATGCAACAATACGCCGGCCACATTATGAGGGCCACTCGTCTACACTGGTCTCGCTGGTGTAGCGCACATGATTGCCGTTGTCTTTAATTATGCAAAGGAAAAGAGGAGGAGAATAGGTGGGGGGGGGGGGGGGGTTGTCTTCGTACGCAAGAAGAGGGGGAGAGAAAAAAAAAAAAAAAAGTCAGAGAAAAGAATAATCATTCACAAGAGGCTGAACGCCGAGAGAGAGATGGAGAGACAGACACAGAGAAAAAAAAAAGAACAACTGAATAGAACATTTTATTATGTAGAGGCTGAAGTTGAAGTAGGAAAGAAAGAATGGAGAAAAAGGGAAAGAAAGAAAAAGGAAGAGAAACAAAGAAAGGGAGGGCAAGATAGAACGATGGATAGAAAAGAGATAAGGATGGAAGGAAAGAAAAAAAGGAGAAAGAAAGAAATAGGGAAACAAAAAGAAGGAAAGATAGAAAGATAATAGAAAACAAAAAGAGAAAGACGAACTGATGGGGATGGTAAGAAAGAGAGAGAGAGAGAGAAAAAGATGGAATGAAAAAATAAAGAAAAAAAGAATGGAAAAAAGGGGCTAAGATTGCTGAGGCCAGTATAGTGCATAGACAAGAGAAGCAGAGAAGAGACGGAAGAAAGAGTAAGAATGGCAGAAAGACAATAGTGAATCTGAAGCATTGAAAGAGATCGGAGATTGGCGCAGTTGATAGACTGGCAGTGAAAGGCTCTGAGAAGATCAAAAAGAGAAGGCGGTGATTAGTGTATTGAACGAGCGTGGATTCCATGGTGGAAAGACGGGCCGAGTACATAAAGTCAGACAAGGAAAGGAGAAAAGGAGGCAGAGAGAGAATGATTAGTCACGTTAGATGTCAATATAGTAAATGTGAATACCTGGAGAAAGACCTGCTTAGTACGGGTATGGGAAGGTGACAACTCTGACAGCTCATACATATAGGAAAGAACATCGGGCGAAAGAATAGATCAAGTGTGGAAATACTTGAGAAGGAAACCAAAGTAGGATTGTGGCCCTAGAATGGGACATGCTCAAGTCCCTTTTGAGAGAATGTATCTGGAAATGAGATTTTGCTTATTTATTTAATTTTATTTATTAATGTAATTTAATTACTTAATTTTTCTGAGGCCCTGCTTTTCTAGTTAACCCAGTTTTACAGACTATATATCTTTATGTTGTTTGGATGCATGCACTTGAAAGTTTGACTATTCATCTGTAACATATTTTTTTTTCTTTTTCTTTGTTCTTTTTTGGTTTGGGCGGTCTCGATCTTGGCTCAGAATGTGTGAATTATGGCGTAGGTACTTTTCATGGTGAGAAATTCAATTCGCACTTGACATTGGAGAGCGAACAGACCATGAAACTATGGTCACAAGTAAGTTATCAATATCTCAGTTCCAGATGAAATGTGTCAGCTACATGCAGTGAATTATTATGGATATTGTAGTAAAAAGGTGATTGGGGCGGGTAGTTGAAATGGTTTTGTCCAGAGACTATCAGAAGGATAAAGTGAATAGTATTTTAGAACAACAGTAAAGAAACTAGGCGGTTGAATTAGGGAGATGTTAACTTGTGGCCAATAGGGAGACTGAAACTGGATTCCCAGAAATAATATCAAGGAAAAAGTGAAAGCATAAGAGATGAGGAATATGAAAAGGTTGAGGGAAATAACGACCTTTGACTGCCAAGGTAAGAATAAAAGGAGGGAGAGAAAGAAAGAAAGAAAGAAAGAAAGAAAGAAAGAAAGAAATATGGGGAGAAAATACCTCCAGATCCATAGAAGCATCCTTGGAGTTATAGGGAATAAATGACACAACAAGGCGACCGTTCAGTGGAAATGGGGAAAAGATGGAGGGAAAACAGCTAATGATATTTCTAATGGTTGTCCGATCAATTGTTTGAGCCGGAGCTACAGCGGAATGTAGTGGTGGAAATGGACAATGACGGATAAGCCTTTGAGAGGCCAGGGAGGTGGACTGGGAGGGGGGGGGTAAAAAAAATAGAGAAGAGACAGAGAGAGAGAGAGAAAAAAAAAAGGCCGCTCAGGCGCTGATTGGAAGGTTTCGAGGTCAGGATGTAGGAAACTAATAACGAGAAGGGGGATAGAATCGAGAGATTCTGTGATTGATTGTCCTTGTTCACGGCTGGGAAACTTGCTCTTTTTATCAACGATCTAATCAGTGACCGAAAGAGCTATTGCATAGTCATTTTATCGAACACGGTCTGGTTTTCTCAGTATGATATACACAGTCATTATATAGTACCCAGTGTATATATAAACTTTACCTCATCTCACTTTGAATATGTGTAAAGAGATGGTAACAGAATCGGTGATCCCTCATCGCAAGATGTACACTGCAACATGCAAGACTTAAAGCAAGAGCATTCTACAGGTACGGTTTGCGGACAGGATACACTGTATAACCAACTATAATAACGAGCAGTTGTTACTAGTTTTAACCTCATGAAGTCAGCAAAATGTGCCGATTCGTGAGTGTGAGGATGTCGGATTTTATACCAGAGAATGCTCTGTCAGCGCCAGAAATGCGGTTACATGGGCAGAATTCTGCCTGGTTTTGAAAGAACATAATCCTATCATTCCACCTAGGCTTGGGAAGTTTTTGAGTGTGTGTTTTTGTTTCTGTGTTTTGAGTTTTTTTGTCAGGATCTGGGGCGAGGCTCCTGGGAGCTTAGAGTTAGATGTCCTTGAAATGTGAGATAAATATGTTGCGACCGACAGGGCATTGTATCGTTATGATTGTCATGAATGTTGCAGATGGCAAAGCTCGTGAAAATCTTCAATTTTAAATTTGTATTATTAATGAACGGATTCTGTCACCCATCCTCGGCATTGAAATGACGAAGGTGTGTCTCGGTGTATGCGTTTACATAGCCAGCAGTATTGGAAACAAGCACAGCGAAAGACCGTTTTAAGATTTTCGATATCTATCATGAGAGAAGCCCTTGCACGAAGCGAGTTCTAGCATGCAAATTGAATGCATTTCGAGACTAAATACAAATTAGGCTTTATATATTGTGGAGACTAAATGTCAGCATCTACAATGTATTTCAACAATTGGAATTAAAAACGTAGAGCTGATATTTGCGAGCAAATCTCGAAAGAAACAGAATGCCAGGGTGAAGTTGAAGAACTTGCAAATATCAACGGCAGAATACTTTTTCTAACACTGTTTCCCGTGGCCAGTAGAAACGGTTAGTGGGAACGTTTAAAACTAAAATGAGTAAAACACTATCCCTTTGGCAGAATTTTCTCGTTCCCAACCAGACAGCAACTTTAAAATAACAACAACACGTAATTGTAACACCGGTAACGATCTCCGGACACCCTGTACTGTAAACTGTTAGCCCAATCCTCGAGCTGAAGCAGCTACGGGAGCAAATAGGGCACTCTTATCCCAGCTCTGCAGAGAGAGAAGTTGGGCGGACTGACAGCCGTAACCCAAACGCTTTCAACGGCCAGTGTTTTGGTAATTGAGTTAGGGAATAGATGATTAGCACGGAATCTGCCCCTGTTAATCGGTCTCTGGGGGGCTTGCAAAGCGATGGTTTGAACCATGCTTACCTCTGCTTTCTCCAGGATTCTAGCACTACAGCTGAAAGATGTAGATCCCACTAAAGAGTCTTCAGTATCCCTATAGATGAGACTTTTCTGGAGGACCTTTTGCCAATGGACATAATATTATGTAGGAATATGGATCCCTGATTCAAAACCAAACCTCGGAGATTGGCGCAGTTGATAGACTGGCAGTGAAAGGCTCTGAGAAAAAGTAGTCTCTTGTTTAATTAGCACGCTAGGATGTATCTACAAGATATTTGGCTCTTTCTCAGGCTTCGTGGTCTATAATGTCACTTGTTTGATGAGGTGATTAATGAATAGTCCTTGCTGGAAATCAAATATTTTCTGAAATCCGCAATTGCACTTGTACTATAATTCCATGTATAGACCAACACCATGTCTTCACAGACATTGAAATTTCAGTGTCATTTTTCTACCACACGAAAGCTACGATGTTGCCGAGTCATATGTGACTATTCAAACTCTGAATTGAATTTGTCTGTCTATCCGGGTTCCTATTTGTTTGTCCATTTGTTTATCTACTTCTCGTGAGCTGAGTTCTCTGTTGCTCTGTCTCCATTTTTCGCATTTTGCGAAAACTGCTTTTGTATATAGGAGAAAGAACAAAATGATTTTCAAAATCTACCTGTCTGGACAAGTGATCGGTGAAATAATTGCATTATGTGGTCGATTTTCTATCCCTCCTTCATGACACATATATCTCCAAATAGCCCAAAAGTGGAGATAGAGCAACAAAGAACTGAGCTCGCGTTCTGAAGCTATTCATGCATAATATACATGCCGACATTCATACACATCTTTCATATTGTATGGACTCTGTGTGCTGGAAATATCGCCATTTCTCACTTCACCTCCCCCTCCCCCCTCCTTTTTCACCTTCACCACATGTACACACAGACTCCCACACTTTGATCGTGAAATGCATCAGCTGGCAGCGAGGCGTTTTCAAGTGCAGTTGTTGTTTATTTGCACCCCGAGATCTTCGTGCTCACTCTTGCCGCTGGCTCCTTAACGAATCCCTCATCGCCTTCCAGCTGCCCCTCTGGGAATGCCGCCATGTTTATGTAACTGACCCATGGTACCGCCTGGGAGATGGCGCTAAGTATGCCGAAAGGTGCGATCTAGCTCAAAATTGACAGCTCCAAACGAATGCGGGTACTTTTGTGAAGTCTGGACTGTCGGCTTTATGTCGTTTTCGCCTTAAGGCTGACCGGACAGTCAGTGTATTTTGAAAGGGTAGAGCGATGGGTTCAGTGGAAGAAAGCACCCAAGTTCACCAGACCTTCCTCCATGTGGGCACAAAGCTTGGTTCAGATGTACAACTGACGGCACCTTGCCCACAAAGCTTTAATCTGGAACTGCCAAGGGACCTGGCTGCTCAAGTCCTTGCTCATCCTACCTTACATTTGAACACTTTTCAAGTGACTTAGTTCACTCTAAACAAGCTGCACATCTTATATTGATATCAGATAGTCATATCGTTAAAGTAATATTATTATCTTATGACACCACCGAAGTCTATCCTGAAATATGAAGTTAAACTTTTTTATAGGAGACCGCTAACTATGACGATCCTAACCCGAATCTCGCCGAACGGCTGGAATGCATTGTCATTATATCATTCCTGTTTGAATTCTGTCCGGGAGCTTAAGATCGTAGCTTAAAAGCCAGTGTCAATCCCAGTCTTTCTCTTTGACTGAAAAAGATAGCCATATGTTTCAGTTTTGTTTTAGGAAAATTGACATAACTTCGTGTTGTATGTTTGACCTACAAGATTTTGAAAACTGAAGCTATTACTATTATGATATACAGACATAAAGAAAGCCAAAATGTCCTTTTACTTTGAAATATCTTCTCCTTACTACCCTGTCATGGTAACTAAAACCAGCGACGAAAGATCAACCAGAGTCAACTGTAGTGTTGTTATTGTTGTTTTCGAACTCGATATCTTTCCCTCTTGTTAACTTGATAATGAACATTTGAGCTGTCAGTTGTCAGTTAGTATTTATTTTCTGTTCTACGTGTCTTATAAGTAGGACACTTTAGAAAATTGAATCACCAGGATTTGTACAAGATAACTGTTAGTCAGTTCTGTCATGATGGATGCGAATGAGAGCTGACACGTCTCTCTCCATTTACTATTAATTTACATCTTTCCTGGTTGTCTCTCTTGGTTTGCAACAATCATGTCATTGTTGTTGGTATTTGCTACTGTCCAATTTACTACCGTTGTTACCATAGGTTCTGTTGGTCTTGGAAGTCACAGAATGTCTTTCATTTGGATAAGTTTCTTCTATAGATGTTGAACAAAGCTTTTGTGTCCAGAAAGCACCGGGGCTAATTTATTTCACGCAAAATCCTCCAACTCGACATGCCTAAGTTTATTGTGCCCGAGTGTCACAAGAGGATTCGTTGTACTTAAAAAAAAAAAAAAATGATTTTACATACATTCATACGAAGGAAACCTAGTTACCAGCCACGTCATAATCTGGTAAGAGTCATAATAATAGCTTCTCAGGCCCCGTGCGATGACCCGGGGTCTACAAGTAGGTTTCTCTGTTCCCATCTGCAGGCGATGTAAGTCCGCCATCAGTGGGGTGTCTTCCATGGAGTGCCATCCTCGACATTCCAGGGGAGGCATCTCTTCTCACTTTCTCTCCTTGCTCCTGTCTTGTCCCGCGATCGTTCCTCTCTTCCTCTTAACGTATAAACGTATCTTACCGTGTTTGATACAATATAGCCATAATCGTGCTGACGTGTCGTTTGATCCCAACACAACAGCACAACTACAGCATTCTCAGGCAGGCTATGGTTCAGTAGAAGTTTACAATGTGTCATGTGAAAGAAGATCTATTTACCACCGCTTTTATAGGCTGAAAAGTGAAACTTTAGTCACAGTGACTGCCATTCTCATACCAGCGACGTTTCATTATAGCATTACATAATCCTGTAAGAGTTTTTTCTTTTTTTTTTTTTTTTCAGTGGTAGTATTGCCCTAGGATAGAGTTGAACCACGTTAAGGTCATCTGAAGGACACTCCTTTAGTAAGCTACATTTAAGGCTGGAAAATAAAGTATTAGTCATTAGTGACTAGCATTCCCAGGCGTACGATGTTTCATTTGTAATGTTACATACAATCGAGTGAGAAAGAGCTGTTTGCCAAAGCCAACTCTTAGGTTAAAAAGTGAACTATTGGTCATAGTGACTAAATCTAGCATTCTCAGGCTGTTACTAATGCTACCAGTGCCAGCTACCACTGAGCTGAAAGGCTGTTTGTTATTGCTGTCACGGGAGGATGTTTCCATAGCGTGAGTCGATCATGGTTATAGAGACTGTAAATCTGACGGTTTAGTAGCGGGAACATCGGAAGTGTGTTTGCTCTGCCGTAATTGCCTCGGTGGATCCCGTACATGTAGCCCATTTTAGTAGATATAAATGTGCATACATTCTAGCGATAATAATCATTCATGTACCCAGTGCTGGGAGCAAGACAATTCCAGAATTGATCCAAGTAACTGATTACTAGAGCACTGACCATCGTATGTTTTATAATTTACAAAATTACAACAATTTGTCTATTTTTCTCTGAGATATCTAATTCTTTTAAAAATTCTCAGGCAAACCTATTTTTAATGCAGAAATGACTGAACGGCGAAATGAGATGGAGATTTTTGTTGTTGTTGTTGTTGTTGTTTTGTTTTGTTTTTGTTGTTGTTGTTGGAAATTTTGCATCAGTAAAAGAGTTATCCATTCATACAATTGGGTAAAAAAAAAAACATTGGAGGAAAAAAAAAATTAAGTCAATAGTTTGTGATTTGGGTTGACACTCTGCGAAACAAAATTCAAAAGCCTACAGTTTAAGACAGACTGTATCATCAAACGAACACCATCATGGTTGGAATCTAGAAAAAAGTCTGACGTCAGAACGTTGAACGATTTGAAGAAAGAATATTTGGGATATTTGGTCAGAGGAGAAAAGGCACATGCCATTTCTTAAATTCAGGCAGAATATACTATCTATTTAGGACAGAACATTTTCCTCTGCAACTGTCTGTTGTGTACGATACTCACCTAGGTAGATACCAAATTGTCTGTTCTTGATATTTCTGGAGATACTCCAAGACTGCTTTTCATAGATATTTATGTGTCACAACTAGTACTTATTGAAGTTTCTTATAGTACAGTGCATCCACCACAAGAAATATGATATCTGGGGACAAAAAGAGGAAAAAAAGAGCAGCATGTGAGTACATTTTTATGATAGGCACAACACGATCATTTAGTACTATCATTCAACCATTCTGATTTATAGTTTACCCAGTTTAAACCTTAGGGTTGAACAAGTTATCTAGAAGTATGCGTATTAATTAATACATTTATGTATTTCTCCATGATTTTGTCTCTGGAGAAGCATCCTTTTCTTACTAGTTGTCGAGGCATTGGAATACAAAATATAACTTTTTCCTGTTGGAAATACAGCTAGCAGTACTTTGGTGACACTGTATGCCAAGACAACAGCCTAGAGGCAGGTGAAATGCAATTTTTTTTATTAAAAACAACAACAAAATATGGAGATTGAACATTTTGCCCTTTAAATTTAATGTGATCCTTTTGAAGTCATTAGAGAAATAGGATTTTTTTTTTTTTTTCCGGGAGCAGTTTTTTTTTTTTTTTTCATTTGTTCTAAATTGGAGGATAGGCAGAGATAAGAAAGAGAGAGAGAAAAAAAGGAAGGAATAAAAAAAAATGTTCAGGAATTCGAGTGCTGACAAAAATAATAACTTGAGGCCCAGCCGATGTCAGTTGCAGGTTGTCAATCTCTGTCTTGGCATCGCCGTGTGATGTCTTCCTGTGTGGGATGTGCACGGATGAGCCGGCTGGAGGCACACGCTGTTTCTCCTGGATGAGTTTTGGCGTGCGCAATCTGTTGTTTGGGCTATTAGTGCCAGTCTCACTCACTCCTATCCCTCCCCCTCCCCCTCCCCCAGCCTCACACCCCTCCCCTGCTCACGGAGCTTTGGCACGCGCATCTTGGTCGGTGTTCTCACAACCTGTTGCTGATATTTTTTTTTTTATCTGCGTGTGAGTAAATGTGTATGTGTACTTATGTAGGTGTTTATATGTGTCTTCTTTTTCCATCAACTTTATAACAGAATTCTACTGACCTGTTTGTGTATGTGTGTGTGTGTGTGCGTATGAGTACATATCTGTGTATGTATATCTGCGTGTATGTGTGTATACATTATGCTTTGCGCATCTTTTTTTTTTATCGCCTGTGAAGGAAATCATTATATCTTTTTTTTTTTTTTCATGTAACCTCTCCTATTTTTATGATCCTGTGGAAAGGATCTAACCGAATGTTGCCTTGGCAGCTTAAAAAGAAATGGAAGGATTATGCCTGTAGAAGCAGGTGTTAATTTTCCGGTGTCTGGCTTTCTTTACCTTTACAGCTGTAAAAGGGCGCATAAGCTTCTGGTTTTGTTTTTGTTTTTTTTTGTTTATAACCTGACAGCAATAACGGCTGCCAAAGTGGTGTATTCAGTATCACATGTGGCGTAATCTTTAGCCCTGGAAATTTGTATGGCAGATGTAATAACACCCATGAAAAAAAAAAAAAATCCACTCATATTAATAGTGCGATACTCAGACAGGAAATAAAACGTGCGCCTTTTGTGTTGCCTGATGCATACATGCTAGAGTGCACCACAACAGTAATAGCAATAATGCTCAGAAATGTGTCTGTGAGTTTTCATTTTTTGTTCCTCTTTTTCGCTGTTCACCAATCACTCAGTCCGTTCTTTCTTCATCATTTTGCCTGCCATGCCTGCAGTAGTAACTTTTCTTGTATTCTGTTTTCATGTATCGCCAGACATAAGACCTTTACTCCTTTTTTCAGTCTTCTTATCGATTAAGTCGATGAAACTGTTTATTATCAGCAAACGATTTATGTGCATTGGAAGTGAATGCCTTGCTTAATGTTGAGTTAATTGGGAAGTTTGGCACCGAGAAACAAAAGAAGAAGAAGAAGAAGACACCGCAGACAGAAAAGAAAAGCACTGGCATTCATCGCCCATACGCAGACATCTACAAACACACTTAAGGAGGAAGAATCCGGATTGTGCTGTTCTTTGGGGGGGGGGGGGGGGGGGGAAGGGGTTTTTCTGGTAATGCCAACCCCAGCAGCTCATTTCTTTCTTTGGGAAACTTTCCCACCTTTGATGATTTCACCTGTTGGGTAAGAATGCATGATCGGGGATGTACAGCCAGCCAAGGAATGTCAAGGTAACCCGCCTGCTGAGGCCTGGGGAGAGCGCAATAAATCCGTCTAGCTGATAGTCCGGGATTTAGTTTGGGGGGATCATGATACAGACCCAGCTCGTTAGTCTCGTCTGTGACCCAGCTTCCCGAACAACGAATAAAAAAATATGATCACCTTCGCCAAAGAGTAGCATTCTGATTTTAATAAGGCATAAGATATAGTGATCAAAGGTTGCGAAAAAGCATCTACATCTCTTGATCGTAATCCCACTGATTTCAGATATGTATGTCTTATTTTTGATATATGTCGTGAAGTGGCCGTGAAGCTACATTAAAAGAATAGGTTAAGTGTCTTTTAAGTAGGAAAAACGAAGTTAAAGTTTGAAGGCCACGTGGCCTAGCGGTTGGACCGTCGGGCTGCGGATCTGAAACTCCGGGTTCGAATCCTAACAGGTCCTGAAATTTTGTCCTTGGGAAAGGCAGCTTACACACATTCCCTGACTCCACTCAGGTTTGAATGGGTACCCGATATATAGACAGTGATTGATATTGTTAGATTGATAAGGATTTGAGCGTCTAACAGGCAGCCGCCTTGTATGCTTCCCAGG
>JBCAUA010216426.1:12500-20894 GCA_038406235.1 Peronia verruculata | reverse complement strand
TTAAAAGAAAAAAGAAAACCAAAACCAAAGGTTTGGAGGAAAAACCCAATTTTAGACCCCCCCCCCCCCCCCCCCCCAAGAAGACAGCCACACTTTTCTCATCTCTCTCTGTTTCAGCAGTAAGCCTACAATTCAATCTATCTAGTATTCTAAGCCTACACAAGTGTCTTGCACTTTCACGGAAAAAAAGGGAAGGAGAGTTGGTAATGTGTTTTTAGTGTGTTTTTGCTTCATGCACACATCTGAAGTGCCACGAGGACGTGATGTAAGTAAACTGGAGGAAGGGTGCAGACAAAATGCAAGAAAAAACAACAACCAAATTGACATTTCCCAGTGTTATTTTCATTCCAAACAATTTTTTTTTTTTTTTTTAAGAAACAACCAAGGCAGCAGCCAGCTTGTGGATCTGTTGCAGGAATATTTAAGTGCACTCTCGTTCTTTCCCTGAAACCTCCATGGTGCATGGGAAAGATTTTCTCTACATATTCTCCGTTCACTACACATAGAATAACTGGGTAAAAAGCAAATCATTCAGTTTGCGGAATCTGGTTGTTTGTCAACACTGCACAGTTAATGATGTTTGGGTTTATACAGAAGTACAGATTGAAGATGCTATAATTTTAAAACATTCCCCAAGAAGTAGAAGAGTTATAGGCTAGTTGCTTTTCTGAATTGGCCACCTGTATGAAAATTAAATTATGACTGACATTAATGAGCAAAAAACTTGTTTTGAGCAAAGCAGACCTGAACGGCACTTGACAATGTCACGTTTACATGTTATTATTAGCCAAGAAGAGGCAGAAAGTGTTATAGGTTTTGCCTCTTGAAACATGTATACGGCTACCCAGTAGGCATCTTTCGGGCAAAGAATGACTCCCTGCTCGTCCCTCTCCCCTCACTTTTCGTTTCCGTTCCCATCCGTCTTTTACCCATTCCCCTCCTGAAATGGGTGCGCCTGGTCCATTATGTTCTCCCAAGATCCCAGACAATAATGTGTGTAAAGAAAAACAACTGGGAACACACATATTTGTATGCATTTCAAGTTGCTGCTTTTCAATGTTTATCTTACGGCACTGCTGGAGGTAGGTTTGTATTACCACAGCACAGTAAGATGGTAATAGATAAAATGAAATGTGGACTGGAAAGAGCTGCAATATCATATCGCCCTGGAATGTAGTAATACATTTTAAACCTAATTTAGCTTTGCTCAGTCCAAAGTGAATGACAGAAAAAGGATTTTTTTTTTTTTTTTCACTCTGTCCTCTGATCAACAGATAAACTAATGTGTTCAGATATCTGTTGTCAGTGATGTTCAGCTCTTTTACAAAGTGAAGCAGCAGTGAGTGACGTTGTTCTTCAAAGGAAAGGAGAAAGAAAAATGTTTATTTTTTTCATCAGGAAACATTACTTAGTATCCTGATTTGGAATTACTGCAAGTTTTTTTTTTTTTTTTTTAGAAATTTCTAAAATCTTTAAATAAAAAAATCACGGATTTTATAAAAAATTGATCCTAAAATCTAAAATTTCTCAGAAATTTAAAAAGTTACCAGAAATCCCCTCTGATCATTTTTTTGTATTCTTTTCTTCTATATCCATGTCAGATTTCATGGCAATCGGTCCATAAATAAAAATGTAGATAGCATATTTGTGGTGAGAAAACACATTTTGAGAACAGCACATGTGTGGCTGAGGAGCAGGTCAACTTTTGCTAGACTCCTCTCCCCACACCTTAGAATGGACATATCAACTTTCTAATGCTATTTTTATATTCAGCAGAAACCACACTTTTAAAACGAAACAAAACCCAAAATCAAGTATTTTGAGCAAAAACCAAATTTCAGGATTTGTTCATCTAGATGGGCATCCATCTATCTGTCTCATAACTGTATATCGATAGGTTTGTTTTATTCATCCATCCATCCATCTGTCCAATCCAATCCAATCCATCCATCCATCTATCCAATGTAATCCCATTCACCCATCCATCCATTCACTTGTAATCAAAAACCTTTGAGAAGGTATCCCTGAAGGCTTAATTTGAAGCTCACATTGTTTATCAAAAAGTCATGAAAAAAAGCATATTCATTATCATGCCATTTACTTTTCATGCACATTTATTGAGATACACACCGCAACTGGATAGTCATACGAACTGAATAGATTGTGTGTCAATTGACAGAATTGAAATGGTTGAATCATAATCTTCTTCCCTCTCAGCAACTGCCCAGTTTGTCCATGGACAGTTAGTTCTTCAGTTTGTGTGCATTTTAGTTTGTTTAGGCTGGTACTTAAGGTACGATCTGATATGATGTGATTTTAAATTTCTTTTTTTTTTTTTTTGTATCGACAGATGCTCTGAACATGCTAGCGATGCGGTTGGAGGGGCCCTTTAACATTGAAAGAGTGGTTGACCCAATTGACGTCAAAATTTCAGATGCTATCATGAATTTGCAGGAGAACGGCAATACAGTGACCAAAAAGGTAATGAGATTTGTCGGTATTTGTGGTTAGTTTTGCTACTCTTTGGACTCAAGGGAGGAGGGGCTAGAATAGTTGTGTCTGAAAATGGAACAGAAGAGTAATCTAACACTGATAAGTAAAGATTCATGTCAGATGTCATGTGAGGAAGATCATCCAGAATGCAACTGGTAACATTTAAACAACATGCTTCAAAGCATATGATTAATACATGTACTATATTAGTGTGAAGCTGGAAAGTAACAGGTAAACTGATCAGAAATGGACAGTATTTCACCTCAACGCTGACTGAACAATTATTAGTCTATGGCCCACATGTAGTTTTCTTTCACTCTGTATGATGGCACCAACAATTGGCCAAGCAACGTTGACAACATGAAAAAAATACTCCGTAGAGTAAAATCAATTGTCCAATTATATACTACCAACCTCAGCAATAAAAAACCCCCCAAATATATAGCAGCCCACAATTGGAAAAAAGAAAGTGAAAGAAGTGTATTTTGAAAAGTAAACAACAGAGCAATAGAAAATATTGAATTTTAAATGTGTGAAATGGCCCACTTTGGCCCAGAGTGGACATCAGATCGATATATAATTTTCCATGCTGTAAGTCGTCCTGAACTTTTTCCCCTCCAGTGACAAGAATGCGATCTACCAGTTGTGTTTTTGTATTAGTTTTCTCTTCATACTATGTTTTCCGTTCCTCATTTATAAATCACATTTTGAGCAATCTAGCAGACATTGTATTAGATTAAAAGCTGTGCGATGTGAAGCGAGTCTCTCTCATTTGCATGGGCGCATTGAGGACCTTTTTGTCTTGCCACTGTGGAATAGTGATTCATAGTCTGAAATCAATAAGACCAGTGTGTCTCGACATAGAAATACACATTTGTGTATTTGCCTGAAATGAACTTGTACACTTGCTCACTCTCCTTTCTGGCTCCGACTGATTATGCATGAGTGCAATTGAATTGGAGAATTGAACTGAAAAAAGTACGCACATGTACATGTATGCATTGCTGCATTGTTGTGCTCACTCTTGTGGCTCAAAATCAATCTGCGCTTTCCTAATGCTGAAAGTTCATGCAATAGAAGAGGTGAGAGCCTGCTTTTCCTATGATAACAACTGCTTGGCCAAATGTTATTTTTGATACCTTTCTTTCTTTCTTGCCTTCTTTGGCACTCTCTTTCTCGATTACTTTCACTTTCTTTCTCGCTCTCTTTCACCATCTCTCTTTTTGCAGACGTGTGAGATTATTGAAGACTATGATTGGGGTTGGAAATACCGTAATGCAACACACCACTTTTTCTTTCTTTTTTTTTTTTTATTTGGTTTAAATAATATATGTGTTGTTTTATCTTATTTTATTAATGCATACCCTTGACATCTGAAGTAATGCAGAAAGTAAGGAAAGAAAAACATAGTTATGTCAACAGTCAGATAAGATAACTTACAGCTGGCCTTGAGAAGAACTATTGAATTTGTTGTCAGATTTTGGAGGAGAAACTAGAGTAGTATCAATTTAGCTAGTTGCAAGTATTAGGTGATCTATTGGAGCAAGTTGAGCAGAGGAGTAAATCATCTCCGCCACACATTGAGATGTATTTATAGTGATTGAAAATGACAGCTTACACATGGTTCTTGTGTCTGATTCCCAACTATTCTCTTTTAAATGACATAATTGCGTCATATGAAGGCGCTATCATTGCCGTTTGGTACAAATTAATGAGCCAATTGCTCCGAGGGAGACACATTAATAATTACGCTCTTTTTCCGACACCAGGGGCACTTTTTGTCAGAGAGTGACCAACAATGACAGTCACGTCTTGTTGCAACAGGTTCTTTTTGTCACTTTTCATTTTGATACCTGGTGAAGTGGAAGGCGTTGTTAGAACTGTTTGTGATATTCACATAATATATATATTATGGGCGGGCGGTCTGACGGATGGATGGGACGGACGGGAAGACTTAATAACATAAATGATGGCGCTGGTCTGTATTTGGCACAGTATGGCTGTCATCGTGCTGATGTGCCGTTTAAACCCCAACACAAACAAACATATTGAGACTGCCTGTCTCTCAGGGCATCAAAAATAACAAAAAAAAACCATATTCATCATCATCGTCAGAATTACAGAAAAGCACGTCTTTTTTTTTTTTTTTCTTTTAAAGGTCTGAGTCATCTTGTCACTTCAGATAGTTACATAAATAACCCATAAACAATATGTCCTACTCTGAAATATCAGTGAATACACTTGTAATGTCTAGGTATTTTTGTCAAAAAAGAAAATCTTGTTTGTTTGTATTTGGATAAAGAGACAGGTATATGACTTCATGTTTTTAATATCTTAAGAATTTTTAACTCCAAAAAGTTCATAAGCCACATATTCACCATGTCTCTCAATGACGGCACTATAGTCAATGTATTGTAATTGTAGATGATTTTGTTATTGCTCTGAAAAGCTACATTTTGAAAATTATGCATATGAATAAAAGAGATAATCTGTGTTTTTGGCTCTCCTGTTTAGAATTGTTTTTATGGCTTACAGGTTTCTTGAACAAGAGCGTCAAATTGATGATCACAACTTCCAGATGTGATAATTAAATACAGATATGCAATCCTAAAAGTATAGTTAAAAAAAATAAAAAAAATAGTGTCAATGATCACACTTATGGCCAAATGTTCTCTATTTGAGACATGACACGATGAAATCAGGCGCTCATCAAATTTTGAGCAAATGGAGTTATTGGTATCACTGTGAAGATTATTCATTTCCCTTTCAGTGTATGAAAAAAGTGTTGGTCTGCCATAAGTACAAGTTGAGATATTGGCAATTAAAGACGATGGGGGTGACCGGTTGCTGCAGCTGAATTTAGTGAGAAAATGGCCGATCACTTTGTAAATCTTTCTTTACCTTTGTTAGGCCATGCCACTAAATTACAATTTTTGGGCCATTACTCGCTCTTTATCAGTCAGTTGAACTCTAAAACTCATTTTTAGATTGATATAGAAGGGTTGGGTGAAGAAAAATAAAAAAAAACTTTAAAAATTCAATCACTTGAAAAACACGTGATTTCTCCGCTCGGCTCAGTTTGATGAGTGCCTGATTTCATCGTGTCGCGTCTCATTTAGCTCAATGCTGTTTGATTTTTTAATTATTTTTTTCCCCCCTTTTTTTCTTTTTTTTTTTTTTTTTAAATGAAGTTATCGATTTTTTTTAAGGGAGTGCAAAAATTGATACTTCTGTGTGCCATAGTCTCGTTGTTATAGTTTCATTATAAAAAAAGAAGTATGAAATGGGCCTCTCAGAGAAGGGAGAGCAGTGAGGGAAGATATAGAATGTTGTTTGTGGCATCAGGATCATGCATACAGTGAAATAATTTGTAAATAGCAGTGATGGTCTCAAATGTAACGGGTACATTTCAATTGTGGGAATCCTCTTCCTGTTCAGCACCCTTTAAAAAAAGAAAAAAAAAAAAAACGAGCGTTATATGATCTGTGTTCAGTTATTGTATTCACAGACTTATATTTCACATAACAAATGTAGAGGAAATGTAATTCAGTGGTGATAGATAAATAGTTGAAAGATTTTAGAGTAGAACAATGTAAAGGAGGGGAGGGGGAGGGGAAAATTGTTTCCATAATACATGTGTCGTGCTCGGATTAAAACTGATTCACTCGGGGGAAGTATTGCACCATTATTTTGTGTTTACACAGACCTGTAGAAAGGACCAGTGAACTATGCGTCAATGGGTTTGCCCAGTTTTTGGAACCTTTCAAGACACTAAATGACATGTGGATGGCATGAACTTAATGTTTATGGCTGTGTTTTAGTTTGCAATGATATACTGTGTTCTATACCTCCATAACAGATATTTGCTGGCTGTGGCACCCCAAGATTATCTCGCCAACGCCGTGATGCAGATGCTGATGCAGAAGCCAGATACAGTACAGAAACCCAGAAATTTAAATTTGATCTTCCTAAGTCATCACATGCTAAGCCCACTACAGCTGCAGGCACCAGCCTGGACCGTCTTGTAGTGGATATCAAGGAAAAAGTAAAGACAGCTAAGGATTTCTGGGTGCAGTTACCCTATGTGATCTGTAATGATGAAAATGTGGCTGCTGATGTCTCAAGAGAAGATGACTGTTGGAATGGTCAAGATAGAGCACGGTAAGTATTCAGAAAGAGAGAAATAAAGATGTGGTGTGAAAATGTCCTTACATAATATGGATATTTCTGACACATCTGTGTCTTATTTAAGTTGTGAGATACCTGTTAGTAGTGTCTGGGAAACTTTTATTTGTCAGATAAATTAGGGTACTGTTACTGTTACTGGTCCCGTAACCCGCCAGGGTCATAGGGGCGTTTCATGACGGATGAACGATGGAGCAGCTGGTTCCACTTGGTGGGGTTGTGAGTGAGTGCTTGTGTGACCGCGAAGCTTTTTCCTGCCCATTCAAGGATGTTGTCGGCCCACTTTTTCCTCTGTCCGCCCTGTCTGCTATTCCCCTCTACTGTTCCCTGCTGGATGGTCTTTGCAAGTCCTGAACGTGTTACGTGCCCATGCCATCTGAGTTTCCTCTTTTTCACCGTGGTCAATATAACTTCATAGGTGTGCCTTTGTTGAGTGATCTTTCTGCGGACTTCTTTGTTGGTGACATGGTCTTTATATGAGATGCCAAGGAGTCTTCTGAGGCATCTCATTTCTACCTATACCTTACGGCGTCAAAAGTAGCTTGATGTAGGTGAGGAACTGCTGTTTCATATGGCATTCACTTTTACACTTGAATAGAATGAATGAGCGGTTTAGCATAGACATACTAGTAAAACTAGACCCGGTGCGCATGTTCAGTCGCTATCGGCGGGCAAGGCCCCTTTTGAACCACACTCTCGCGGCTGAACTAGAGTTACAGTATATGTTTCGCCTTTCAACCTCAAACAATCCTGTCTGACGAAATAGGAGCCGAGCGGGCTCAGGAAAGAAGCGCGTATAGCAAAAATACTCTGGTCAAATTAGACCGGAAGCTGTCCCTGCATGCCGGGTCTTCTACTTGTATGCCTATGCCCTTTAGTTCCTGCCAACAACAGCATTCATTTACGCATTTAACCAGTAGGGACTGTTGCATTGCCGAGATATCCATTATCATCTGAAACTGCTCACGTTCAGGAGATGACAGAGAATGTAAGATGTATTTTTTTTTCTATTATTATATTGCATGATATTTGGTAAAGAATTCAAACGGAGAATATACGAACGTTTTCTTGAGAAATCGGCTTCTCGGCACGATTGCTCTTCATGGGACAGGGCTTGTGTTTGTCATAGCGTGACTCTAAAATTTCATGGTGTACAATTTTTACATTGACACCTCAGTCAATACCTCATCCCAGTCAATATCTCATCCACACCTCCTTGTCTTCACACGTTTCAGAGCGCCAGTAAAATAACAAAATTAAAAAAAAAAAAAATGAAATTGCACGAATCATAGTGAGCATCAAATTCTATCACGATCCGACCTGGGGTAGTTTGTCCTATATAAAGATCGAGCAAATGACACGGGTCGCCGTGGTCGTATGGCTTGGTGTCTGCTGTTCGGTGAAATACTCACGTCGTGGATGTCGCCAATTCGAATTTCAGATCCTACTATCAGGATTCGATGATAAGAACCTGATTTTTTTTTTCAGAGGCATATTAAGGTCCTCTGGCTTCTTAGGTAGGGAAACAACCCGTCGTCTTGTCTTCTAGGTGAGTTGTGTGAGTGGGTGAGTGAGTGAGTGAGTCAACGAGTGAGTGAGTGAGTGAGTGAGTAAGTCTGTGAGTGAGGCAGTGGGTCAGTCAGTGAGTCAGTCAGTGGGTCAGTGAGTCAGTGAGTCAGTGAGTGAATCAGTGGGTGAGTGTGAGTGTTTAATTTG
>JBCAUA010216426.1:0-7500 GCA_038406235.1 Peronia verruculata | reverse complement strand
ATTTACATTTAAAGTCCTATAAAAAAGAAGGCCAGCTATGACTTATTACATTATGCATTGTTGTCGTGTATCTCTGAGATGTAACAAATTGGGACAGATTTGTTAGTTTGTTTGTTTGTTTGTTTGTTTGTTTTTGTATCTCTCCTTTGATAATGTGCTGGGCATACCTGTGCGATGAATAAAAAGATAAGAGACGAAGAAGATCAACAGCGAAAAGAGACGCTAGGACAGAGGTGAATAGGTTAACCTGTCCGCGGTGTGTCCACCCAAATTCCAGGCATCGAGTCCATGATACAGCGCATCATGAGCGATCAAAGACAAGGGTAAAAAATAGGACAGGTAGGAGGTGAATCGAAACTTAAGACATTCTTTCCATTTGGTGACCTGACCTTTAGAATAATAGGTCGGTTATTCACGTACTAAACGACGGGGATGATTACCAAAAAAATGGAAATGCCATTCCTTACCGATCCGACGGCATTTTTCTTACCGTCAAACTGATACTACAGCAGTTTTGAGCGTGAGTGCTGAATCAACAGGAGATCTAAGGGTGTGAGCGTGGTGCATAATTTTAGTGCAGTAACTGCAGTAATACACGTGCGTGACTCCCAGGGGCTCACGGTGTCTACGCCCCTACATATAGCAGCTGGTTGCGTGCACTTATTGCACTTCCTGATATGTCGATACAGTTCAGGGACAGGCCCATGGAGCTCTGCAGGGCGTTTCATAACCTTGGAATGTACATTTCTTTCTTCTCTTGTTTTTATGTGTGTTTTTTAACACTCTGATCCGTCATTCACGACCGATTTTATCACACTATTAAATTGCACGCCAAATTAGCAAATATAATAGCTGTATATGGGTATGGGTGTGTCAGGTGTGCGTGTGTGTGCGCGTGTGTTAATGGTGTGTGTGTTTATGTGTATGTGAGAGAGAGAGAGAGAGAGAGAGAGAGAATGTAGGGACGGATGGAAGACAAGAGAGAAATGAAAACCAGTCAAGAGACAAGAAATGAAGTAAAAATGAGTTATCGTATATTACAACATGGGGAACGAGACCGGGGAACAGAAGGAGGAAGAGAGCACTATATAGATAGAGACAGGCAGGGAGATGGACAAACAACCGGATAAAGACAGAGATAGACAGACAGATATATAGGCAGACAGATATGTGGCCTGACAGGCCAGGTAGACAGGCAGACAAACAGACAGGCAGACAGACACACACATACATACACACAAACACACACACAGAGGGAAAATAAAGAAAGGAAATATTCCATAGTGAAGAACGGTATAAATCTGTCTGCTAACTGCGCTGGATAGAAACTGCACGGAGATCTGGAAGGTGATCACATTTCGTAAATAAAATGACAATGTAATTTTTCTGAATGTTGGAACATACTGCTGGTTGTTATCGTTAGCATTATTGTAGTTATAGATGTATACTTGCATAGTTAGCTTAGAGAACGGATAGCCAAAACAGCCATTTTTTTTTTTTTATTACAAATAATTGTGTCCGGCAACTCATAGGGCTCTTGTTTTCGAAAAACAGTTACGTAACAGGGTGGTGAAAGGTGATTTCCTTTAAAACAGAAAGAAAGCTAAAACCTATCAGAACCTATCATTTGTTTGTCTCTTTCTACTGAGAATGCCGAACCTCATTAACTTCAAGCGCCGAGAGCATTTCATAAGAGCATCTCCTGAGGGCATCTCTTGGGAACATTCAATTAAAGATGTCTACACTGTCGACGACTAATTGGGCAGTTAACCAGCTGTGCCTCATTTCCACGCCATTTTGGACTGCGTCTTGAATTTATTTATTTACCTACGGGTTTTTTTTTTTTTTTCACATCCTGAGTCGTCTATTACCCAAGGACCTCAATTAAAGAACAGCTTTTACACCACCTGTTACAAATTTGTTGACTTCAACTGATGAATCCAAGGCTGAAGCGTGTGACAAACATTAGCATGAAAGATCGTTTTGATTAAAAACACCTCTGTGTACCAAATTCCTTCAAGATTTTAATAATAAGCCTGATAAAAGAAACCCTCACTACATTGCTCAAGTTAAAATAATTTGCTTCAGGCATCATTTGCGTCTTGAAATAGCGAAAAATGGTAAACATTTTGACAGCTGCCAGCGATTGCCATTCTGAGAACAGGTTCAAGATTTAACTAGGACTAGACGACATAAATAATATGCATTATTGGGGAAGCAGGTTTTTTTTTTTTTTTCCAACGGAACACCAATCTATGCTGGACATACCAAATACGATATCAGAGAGTAATTGAGGTTTCCACGAACATGATCACCAAACACCTTTTCTTTATCCTTTTGCATTCTTAAACAAAAAAAACAAAAAAATCTACATCGGCACTCGCCTCTTGTTAAAAGTGAAGTGTTCACTTCGCCAATGAGATGTGATATTTTTGCATCTGAACAATGAATTCCAAAAGAGTCTATCAGGAACTACTGTTGGCATGGTGATCTCACAAACCGCTCCAGTTTGGCTCAAAATGTTCAATTTTGCATTCAAACTGCTTATCAATCACCGCACAAAAGAAAAACCAAATTTCATTTCTCACAAACCGCCAAACAGATTTTTTAAAATTATTATTATTAGATCTATACCTTTTTTGTCCAGCGTGGACGTTATATTCTGTAGAACACGAGACATTTGCTGTAGTGCTAAATATATGACATGAACACCGCATTCCAAATAGTTCTCAAAGATTATCAGGTGTGAATTGTTCTGTTTGTGAGACAAAAAGTCGAAAACAGATGCGATAATTGAAATATCTATTACTGAGCTCCAATTCTAGAAGCCGCTAATGTTACCTGTGATGAAGAAATCCCTCATGCATGACCACTATGTAACGTGAGCTTTTTCTGCACGATTGTAAATCAAATCATCAATATCTTTCATTTGATGTTTTCGTGTTTGCATTAAATCAATGAGATCTATCAGTCTCTGCAAAACAAACATTCATTATAAAAAATACGAGTACGAACAGGGGCACTTTATTTACCTCTAAGAAAATGTATCCAGACTAGTTTACAATGCAGAAAACTGTAAACAATATTATGAAGCATATAATAGAAGATTCTTGTCTTTCTATTTGATCCCTGAGCCCGAGAGGATTCCTCCCTTCTTAGAAGTAACAGTGCAGGGAATATGTCCTACAGACAAGCCACAGCTTCCACTACAGGATGTAGTCCTCAAAATGGATCTGAATGCTTTGGAATTCGACCTGAATATGTTCTCGTCCAGTTTAAGAGCTCACTTGCCCTACTAGCTGTGGTGATTCTACACAGCGCCAATCCATGATGTTTCGAGACCGCCAGATGCCAACAAGAGCGCCAATCCATGATGTTTCGAGACCGCCAGATGCCAACAAGAGCGCCAATCCATGATGTTTCGAGACCGTCAGATGCCAACAAGAGCGCCAATCCATGATGTTTCGAGACCGCCAGATACCAACAAGAGCGCGAGGGGGCGTGTTATAGAAAGAACGTAAGAAATGAAAGAAGTAACGGCTATAATGATTGATGGTACAACAACAATAACAGCAGCAGCAACAACAACAACAACTACGACGACGACGACAACAACAAAAATAACATACACATAAACACACACAGACATACACACAAATTAGTTCTTCCGATATTGGCGGGCAACGAAGCCAAGCCAAGACGTCATTACAAATGATAATAAATCCTATTTCAGAACACGTGAAATTCAATGAAATTGATCACGAATTCCCCATGTATCACTTTTTTTAACGAGAATTCAACGCGGCGCACTTATAACTAATTCAGCAAATTTGGACGGCAAGCTAACGCTTTAAAGTTGTCTTAATGCCCTAGGACCACCCTGAAGCTACAGGATCGGATGTCTTCTCTAATTTATATATGTAACACTGATCTCTGCTGTAAACACACAGCATCCTCATTCCATCAGTACATCAGACCTCGGGTGGGACGGTGTGCAAGACATTTAAATACCTTCACAGGTACAAAAGCTCCCAGCAGAGGTGTTTATGCGATCAAGTTTTCGGAGATTAGATGTCATATAGAACGGTACGGTTGGTTATTTAAATACCTTCACAGGTACAAAAGCTCCCGGCAGAGGTGTTAATGCGATCAGGTTTTAGGACATGTCACATGGAAAGGTACAGTTGGATATGGTTAACGATTATCAAGAGTTTCGAATGGGTTTAAAAACAGGGTCTGCATTTTCTAGGTCTAATCTTAACGGCTTTAAGTTCTGTTAAGCAGTGCTTGTTTGATTGTCTGTCTATCTATCTGTTTCTCTATATCCCGCTCCTCCGTGCCTATCTGTTTGTTTGTCTGTTTACCGGTTTGTCCGTGTCCATCTGTCGGTCTGTCTACCTGTTTGTCAATCTGGGAGTCTGCCTTTCTATCTGTTTGTTCATCGATCCAATCAATCCTCATTATTCAGATCTACTCTTCAATTGCATGAGTTTTAGTTCTGCCACACAGGTTTGGCTGGTTCATTTTTCTATTAGCCTATATTCTGTCAGTCTGTCTTTCTGTCTACATGTCCGTCTGTATGTCTATCAGTTTATCTGTATGTTTGTCTATTTATCTGTGTGTCCTCCTGTCCGTCTATCTACCGGTCTGCCTGTTTATATTCTTTGCTCTTCCGTCATTCGTTCTTTCAGATTTCAACGCTTGATACTGTTAATATGTTCTTTCTCTCTTTCTCCCTCTCTCTCTCTTTCGCAGGGTCTCCCATTGCTCGGCCATGCTGTCCAATATCTAGTCCCCGACAAGTGATTTTTTTGTTTGTTTGTTTGTTTGTTTCTGGGTCCTCTTTCCATCAGCTAAGGCGACAGCCTAATGATGTCGCGGGTTCCAGAACCCAGGACAGGCCACCAATCTCGTCTACCAGTAACATGGATGCTGTCACTTACAACACAGCCAGTTAGACAAGGCTGGTCACCTTTATGCACTGGCTGGGTGTGACCCAAACTGCACGGTTTTCTGTGCGCCGTACGGCGTATAAAAATAAGTTGTTTGTTTTAAATAATAAATTTCTCTAAAATAACGATGTAAATATATATTCTACATATCCGCATGAGGTTGAAAGATGTAACATAATAGGCTGGTCATCTTTATGCACTGAACTGGATATGACCCACACTGCACGGCTTTCTGTACACCAAACAGCGTATAAAAATAACTTGTTTGTTTTAAATAATACATTTGTTCAAAATGATGACGTATTTATATTTTACCTATCCGCAGGAGGTTGAAAGATGTAAGAGAAGTGAAACCTGGTTTTAGATTTACTATGGAGGATCGTTGTGACCAGCCTTATTATCTCCCTTTGCCAAATACAATAAACGGTGTTGAATAAGCATAGGAATGAAGAAGCCGTTTCCTTAATACACACACCAAAGGAAAAAAAAAGTAAGGCACAAAGAAGGTTTTATTCTTCTTTTTTAACTGAAATTTTATTGTGTGTGTGTACGTGTGTGTGTGTGTGTGTGTCTGTGTGTGTGTGTGTGTGTGTGTGCGTGCGTGTGTTTATGTGTGTGCCTGTGTGTGTGTATGTGTGTGTGTTTCAGCCTTTCCACTGAAATGAAGGAACGTGATTTTATTTCCTTCTTTACAATACTTGTTCAACACCTCGTTCAAGGGAGGTAATAGGGCTGGTCACACGATCTCCCATTCCAAAGATAACAATGACATATAGGTAACATTTCTGTCTGCTACACCGTCCGACCGAGACTGTAGCGGGTTTATCTATTCATGATGACTTTCTTGGTTTCAAATAATTATTAAGGAAGTCAATATAATCTTGACCAAAAGGTTACTTTTTTTAAACTTGATTTTCATATCTTATTACATCATATTATTTTATGTCAAGTTTGTCCTATCTCGTACACAGCTGAGATAAGCGCCAAGACAGGAGGTTGAAAAGCTTAACAGAGCCGTAATCTATCTCGTTCTTTGGGGGTTTACCACCGGCTTCAGGGTGAAAGCAACTCAGGTCGGTGAGGTTGCGGGTTCTGGCCGGGCTTGGCTCGCGGGTCCTCCCACTGGGGGAATGGAAGGAGACGAAGATCGAAAAACCTGCATTTGTTTCAGTGACTCAACGGTCCCCTGGCTTCCTTTGGGTCGGGAAGTCTGACGCCTAGACTTCTCGGATAAGGGTAAATATATTTCGGAGATTCCGCGTGTACGTTACGCACGTTAAAGAACCTTTGGCAGTTCAAAATCGATGAAGAGTAGGTGGAGTACAGCTGTCCGGACAAAATTTCCGAATTCCAAATTTCCACCGACAGAAATTCTTACCTACATGCGGCAGCTACTTAAAGCCGAGATAATCCTACTGTCTCAGGATTGGAAGGCTTGAAAGAAAACAAATTAAAATCTCGTTCTTATATAACATTGTAACGGATTCGTCACCTTCTTCAGCTTTGTGTTTGCTGTTTGCCAAACACTTTCTCCATTGTTCTATTCAACAACAAAGAAACATACTGCGCTGTCTGACTGGGCCTTAGGGCCTATAGCCGGAAAAACATCTTGTTTTCGTCACAGCTGATAAATCCCACCAATTACGGGCTCCTGGTGTTATGAGCCTGGGCTAATTGGCCCCGTATGATGGCAGACAGCCAGTGAGTGAGGGAGGCTTAATACAGGGATATCGAACAAAACCGCAACGAGAGCTGATCGTAAATGACTGAAATGAAAGTGATAATGGCATAAATGCTAAGATAGTGATGATAATGATGACGATGATGGTGATGTGTAAAAAAAAAAAAAAACACACACACACATTTCTGCATGATGATGATATGGTTGTGACAAGTTTTTGGGTTTTTTTTTTTTTTTTGCCCCGCTGAACAACCAAAATGGTGGAAAAACAAAAACAAACTGGGAGATTGTTTCGCAGATTATCCGCCCCTCTCACAAGAGGAACTCGTGTAAAGGGAGATCATTTTGACCAGCCCTATTACTTCCCTTTGCCAGACGAAACATGTGTTCAGCAAGCAGTGTAAAGAGGGGAAAAATCCTTTTACTGCTTGCCATTCGAAAGACTGATCGCCAAAAAATCTGACAAAATTATAACAATAAGAAGAAAACATTCACTTTACATCATATTTTTTTTTTTCGGAATTTTTCATGGTGTATGTTTCAAGCAAAGGGCAGTAAAGTGATTTTTTTTTCCCCTCCTTACACTATTTGTTCAATCCCTCTTTTGTCTGGTAAAGGGAAGTAATAGGACTGAGCACAACCATCTCCCATTAGGCCAGTCCCAACATCTTAATCAACTTCTTAACTTGATATCAAGCCCTACAGATTGTTGTTCGTTTCTCTCACGTGGTGTGCATTAATAATAGGCGCCGTCTATTTGGGCCAGCTGGCCCAGCAAGACCCCAGAGTCTATTTGGGCCTATTGATGCACCTCTTTCTCTCTGTCCGTGCGTAAGAAAGTTATTTTATCCAGTTAGTTATGTAACG
>JBCAUA010216425.1:0-36724 GCA_038406235.1 Peronia verruculata | reverse complement strand
TAATAGATTGTAAAGCGCTTAGAGCTTGTAATTACGGGGATAAGCGCTATATAAATACTCTCTATTATTATTATATATAACTGTACAAAAGAATAAACATATTGGTCTCTGTTTTTATTATCACAGTTTCATAATTGTCAACATGCTTACAGATTTTGATCATTCTGAAAATTGGGTACAAAAAATTGTATGCTTTTGATTCATTATGTCAAAAAACTTTCATGAGTCAAATATATGAATGGCAGTTGATTGTCGCCATCTTTTTCCTGATCTTGTGAAGAATAAAAGAAATTCCTGATGACTAGAAGTCAAACAGCCCTATAGCACCAGCAAGTCGGCCTCCCTTCGAGCTGTGCTCTGCTGTCACAAGAAGATTGGTCTGCAAATTGAAAAAAAAAAGACAATATACACATATAGATATATATATGTTATCATTACCACCTGTAACAAGTTTCTCTGAGGAGAAAATTCCTTGTCTCTAATTGACATGAGTGATCTTATATTACTGTTGGGTTTTTTGTTGTTGTTGTTATTGTTGTTGTTCTTGGCTGAAGTCAGTTATTATTTCTTTTTTTTTTTTGTTCTGTAAATTGTTGCTCACATCTTTTAAAGAAGCCACTATAACAGGAAAAGCTCAAAAAACAGATCAATCTTGTTTTTTAGTCTTACTTTTACAACTACAAACACAAGAGGAAATAAATATGAAAATATGGGATAAGATCCATATGTCATGTCATGCATACCAACAGCTTGTGAATCAGTGTGCACTGTGGGACCCATAGGTTTCACATTAAAATGAAATGTATGCAATGAAATCAACTTTTCCCTCTTTAAATTTTACAATATTTACCTTATTTTTGGCACGAACAACAGCCAATTTTGAGCCAAATCTGGCATAGTCCTCATCGAACTGTAATTCTGCTGAGGCCTGGACACAGAGACAAAACAAGTTTTAATAGTTGCCTCTTAACTCTTACACTGCAGCTCCAACTTATCATATTTTGTTCCTGTTCACTTGCTGGGGGATGTCCAGTTGCTGTCAATTTTTTCAAAAATCACTCTAGAGAACTTTTCTGGTCTCTGACCTGACACACAAAGGTCAAAAGCTAGTGTCCATTGGTAAGATACAGAAATACAGCAGTTGTTCTAGTATGTGGTTTTACTTTGCCTGTTGCAGCTTGAAAATCTTCTTAGTTAAAATCAGTTTTGTCTAGTGTATGTTATCGAAATGTCAATGAAAGCTGTCACAGCTCAAATGATTCTTTTTTCAGAGCTTGGAATCCAACATAGCGCACCAGCAGTATATCTAGTTCTAGGATTTTGCTAAACTCTATATATGACACTCCTTTCCCTCCCATTTTCTCTAAAATATGACAAAGTTTACCATCAAATTTCTCTTCACTGATATTCTTGTTTAGTGCATAAAACTGAAGTTTAAAGTTCACAAAAAATTTCATCTCATCTACTCCAAAATCCTATTTTTCTCTTGTTCATCCTTTGTCATGGTCCCTTCTTTCAACCTCTATACCCATGGGGAGAAAAAAAAAAGAAATTTTCTTTTTTTTTTCAATCCCTTCATTACATCATAAGTCAGCTTGTCTATGATTCCTCTGGCATGAAACGATGATATGTATAAAATAATGAGAATATACTGTCTGGTTAGAACATAGCCCACTAAACTTTTAAGACTTTACTGGCTTAGTAAAGCACAATTTCAGACCTCACCTTTTCTCCAGGACATGGTTCGATGACATGCAGCGGTTTACAGTTGGAAGTGGCATCACCCACAGGGAAGCCTGAACCTCCATAAAACACATATACTCTTCCTTGCTGGGCTGGGAAAGAGACAGAATGTGACATGTCTACACTACTTTGACCCAACCATTTGGTTCTGATAACAGGGAGACCACAATTCATTTATAAGAGCAATAATGTTTTTCATCACTTATTTCAGTCAATTTAGGAGAACATATGAGATGCGACACCGTGAAATCATGCCCTTGTCAAACTGAGCCGACCAGACAAATCACGTGTTTTTCAACAAAGGATGAATTTTTAACTCAATTTTTTTTCTTCACCAAACCCTTCTATATTCAGCCTAAAAATGCATTTCAGACTTAGCTGGAACAGATCGAGTAAAAGCCTAAAAATTGTAATGTAGTGGCATGGCCTGACAAAGGTTTAACCCCTTCATTGCTTCATCCGGGACTGTTGCGGGCCAGCACATATTCTCATACTAACATGTAAATGGAAATTACGATGGTATTTTTGACTAAGGTAAGGGAGACAAAACTTGTGAAACTTGTGTCGAGGAGTACAATCCCTTGACTACAGAGGTCATATAGGTTCGTTTTGATCAACTGGGGGTGATTTTGTGAATTTTTAAATAATTTTTCATAAGTTTCTTCAATCTCCATGACAATTTCATAATGGCATCACATAGTAACCTCTACAAACTGAAGTCTACAGCATTAGAGGCATTCGATGAGAAAGCGCATAACTCTGATCTGATAGAGACGAAAATGAGAACATGTCATTTGAGATTCTGAAGACTTTTTCAATGAATATGACCATGGGGATGAAAGTGAGCACGATTGTGCATCTGATTCTGAATCTGAGACTCAAAAAGTAACTGGATCAAAGTCTAAATCTAGATAATCTGGATCTAGATCAGTAAAAGAAATGAACGGAGCAGACCAAGAGAAAACCTGATCCAGAATGCCACACTGCATATCACTTATTTCCTGGAAGCAATAAAGACACTTACAAGCTAGTTCATTCCATCATATTATTTTCAGTGAACAGTTACTCATGGATATGCATTGTTTGGTGGAATATTACTTGTAATATGTGCTAGATCTATAAAGTTGACATGTGTGCATTGTAATACATCTACAAACCATAATTCTTAGACAAAAAGGTCACTTAAAAAATCATTAAAAATTTTATCGCCATAACAGTTTTTTATTTTTTATATTATATGAAAGACAATTCATTTTTGTACAATATTATGAAGTGGCAAAGAAATTTCTTTGTAAATAACAGAGTTATGGACTTCTAAACGAAGACACCTAAAATCATCTGATTTACCCAATTACCCTTGGCAGTATTGGATTATTTTGTCTGGCAGAGAAGGGGTTAATATGGATTTACAAAAGTGATCGGCCATTTTCTCACTAAATTCAGCTGCAGCAACAAGTCACCCCGTTCCTATTAAACTGTCAATATCTCAACTTCAGGCTTAGGTGGAGCAATCCTTTTTTCACGCACTGAATGGGACATTTATAATCATAACAGTGATACCAATAATACAAATCAATAAAATTTGACAAGAGCCTGATTTCATTGTGTCGCATTTCATATTTGTAAAAACAGCCTGATAACAGTGCAATAAATCAAAATTTATGTTCCATCTGTTTCTGTGCTGATTTATGTCATTCAATGTTTAATAACTTTAATGTTAGAAGTTGTGAAGATGTTGAGATGCCTTATTCTGCACTGCTATAGACAGACACAAAAAACTTTTGAAAATAATTCAGGAACAAACCACAACTACAGTCAAACTTGGGTATGCTGATCTCAAATTGAAGAAAATGTCAAATCCAGTACTTAGCCTTGCTTAAATTCCTAAGTTTTTTTGTTAGCTTTTTTTTTTTTTTGTATCATTAAGACACATTTCTCAAACTCTCAATACATATTTTTGGAAGGATTTCATCATCTACCAGATCTCAAAGCCGCAGAGTATTTGATTAGGCCCATTTCTTGTCTGACCTTGCTAGCTTCGGGTTGTTAAGGAAAGGACTGTGGGACTGGCAGGTGTAGGCAGTATATAGTATAGGTCTCACTTTTTGCACCTCATTGAAGATGAATTACCAGGGGGTGGATCTGGTGGACCAGGCCACACACACTATATGTAGTTCAAGGAATAACCAAAGCTTACATGACATAATGCATGCACAGCGACATGGCGGGGTAGTAACCCGCTGTCTGAAAAAACAATCAATGATGTCATGTTATAGATCAACAAGGGGCATTAATTCCTGGACTACAGTTAACTCTAGAACTGCGACCCAGCCTAAGGGCTACAATGCCCTGCGGTGTGCTTTGCCGGGCTTGTCAATCTGGATCTCGGTGCTAGTACTCAGCCTGAGGGTGTTTGTTTTGACTACAGAGACTCCGCCTTAGCTTTGGAGTGACCCGATGCAGACCCAGATTGACCACCTTGCTGACCACTGTCTTTCTCTAATCCCTCCCCTAACTCCACCCTTTTTTTTACATGTAATAACATTTGTGATGAGCCAATGGTACGAGAAAGGATTGTATTTACAAAGACACATCAATTTCATATGGATGCCAATTTCATCACCCCTCGTCCCACAGGCCATTCCCATTACAGATTTGCTCATAACCTGATGTAACTGCTTGGACAAAACCACTTCACATAGGGGTGTATTTATATTTACATTTTAAAATCTCAGTGTAAACTGCAAGCTATCATCCCTGTGACCACGTGGACTTAGATTTTCCTTATTAGATCAGACCGGCTGACGCTGACGGGGCAGCAGTGACTACAAAGAAATCTATACAAGTGATATAATAATTGCTCAGAGTGAGAGCAAAAGCGAGCTATCTGACATATAAACTAATAAATACATAGGCTACTTTAGCTTTCATTCATAGCAATTATGGCTCATTTGTACTCTCAACAGCTTGATCACTGGTCAATGCGAGTGTTGTCAAGAGGTCTGGGGAGTCAGCGTTATTACTCAATATGGTATAAACAGAGAGACTGCACGTATTTGATTCTCTCTTGCATTATCATATAGTTTCTTTTGATTGTAGTTTCCGACCACTTGAGAGAACTTGAGTGGGCCATGTGGCCTTTGATAACTGTTCTTCTCTTCCGTTCATCTTTGGGCATGGAATTTCTCATAGTTCTATTAAGTAACGTTCCCTTTACCTTGTGAAGGAGTGTCTATTGAGCTGCGGATACTTATTATGGCAATAATTTGACAAAACTAGGGCTGATAAACCCCAAGTTTAAGTGACATGTTGAGAAATATCACAGCACAACGAGGAGCCCCCACAAATAAACACGGGCACCTCATGCAGTGCTTCACCTGTCGTATAAATACATGGCTCCCAGTTCTTGGGTTAAGATTGGGCCATCTTAGTCTTGCCATGCTCATCTCCTCCTATTAGTCTTCCTATTCCTTTGTGAAAAAAAAAGGGTGTTACAGAAATCTCGAATGTTTTCTAATCCATAAGAAATGAGAGTTTACTTTGATCAAACGTAATTTCAAGCAGATTCTAAAGAATTAATACATGTATTAATAATTCACAAATCAGCCCCAGTTCTGAAATAAGACCAGACATTCAACATCCCACAGGGATGTCAAACTGTTTTCACAAAAAAGTCGGAAAATTTCCTTTGACATGGCACTGCCCGGTTGTGTAAGACAGTTAAAAAAAATCGAGGGTTTTCATACTAGTTTTCCTTGTTTTGAGATAAGTTTGCAACTTTTCACAAGATCCTGGGATGGGACTATAAAATTATGTAACATGTGGAGATTCCAAGAGCTGAAAAGATCCCACAGGCAGTAGAGTCATATACAGTAATCAACAAGCGTAGTCTAGATCTGATCTAGACTCGCATTTTCTAGACCTAGAATCTCTTCTAGATCTAGACCATGAACTGCTGCCCTCTTACACTAGTTCTTCCAAGATCATGGGCACATTATTTGTTGTTGTAAGTACCCTGAAGTGCTGATTTTCTACCAACAACTCTCACGCATCTGCATGTTGTCAGATGCGAGGGATTAAGCGCTAGGACTACGAACTTCGATCCCGATCTTCAAACAGCCGCCAAACAGTCTGACAATCGACCGAGGTTAACTCTTTCATACTTCCGGTTTTCACTGTCATCATACCGAATTTGTATCGCAAAACTATTATAAAACCGCGATGTCTCGTGGATTCAGCAGAAGTCGACAGCCAAAAGCAGGAAAGTCGGCGATAATCAAAAAGTAGGAATTCTGACTAAGGTCGGAAGTTTGACATCCCTGATCCCATTTTCAATCTCTCTATGCCAACTGCCTGAAATGATCATGATATATACATATTGCTTCCTGTGTCAAGAAATCTAATTACTGCTGGGAAATTTAAAGTTAACGATGTCAAGAAGTTTTTTTCCAATCCTTCTCATGTTTGACGCTAAGGCACAAACAAATCAAGACAATGTAAAACACATGGCTGTCCCTTTCAGTCAGCAAAACATCACAGATACTGTATCATGTGGGACGCACTATTTACCTCCATGCAATGCTTCAGTAAAATCTGCTGTCCAGAGTGGAGCTCCAATGATGAGATCATCAAATCCATCTCTGTTTAGGTCAGCAAACTGACAATGAAAATAATTTGGACATTTCACCATCAAATTGCTAACTATGCCATCAATATAATACAACCTCAGAAAGCCTCAGTTCTTAAAACAAGCCGCACTGTCTTTCCTTTTTTTCCTCTAAATGTAGCTGCCAGGAAGGAATGTAAAGAACATAAAAAACATATCGCAGTTTTCATTTCTTTCTTAATTACAATTTTGAACTATGAAGAATCATACCATGCTGGCCATAACTTAAATCAGCTTTTATGAAAAGTTTGGTTTTTATTCTTTCTCTATTTTTTCATAGAAACAGGGTATAGGAAATCATTTTCAAATGTACTTCACAAAAAGGTTTTACAGCCTCACCTGGAGCTGGGCACCAAATCGGCCAAATCTTCTTTCCCCTGAGAAAACACTGACTGGATACTGATAGGGATTGGTCAGATTGTACAAGTAAACTGTTCCAACTTGCTCCAGATGGGCTGGTATATGAAGTATATGTCCCTTCACACCTGGTCATTCAAAAAGATACCATGAACATGAAGAACAGAAGTAAATGTAGGATAGGGTAATGGTTATGGTTTTTATAAGCTTTTCAACCTCCTGTAGTGGTGGTTATCTCAGCTGTCCACAACCGTGGTCAAAAAATAATATAACACTTTCTTGTGTTATGTGATCAATTCAATCTTCAGGTTAGGTTAATGGTTTTTATAAGCTTTTCACCTCCTGTAGTGGTGGTTATCTCAGCTGTCCACAACCGTGGTCAAAAAAGTGTTCATTTAGTGAGTTAGAATTAGTTAGGTTAATTTGACATGCTAAGATATATATAAGAATCTTTTTTTTGTTTTATTTCATGGAAGATCTTTGTGACCAGAACTATTATTTCCCTTGACCAGACATGAAAGATTTGTCACTAGAAAGACTGAATATTAAAACATTTTTTTTTAAATTATGACAATAACAAGAAACATTTACTTTATAGCTGGTCACAACAATCTCCCATTTTAAAAACCACTTTTCAGGCATGGCAATAAGTTGACCCTTAGACTCTACGGGTCAAGATAAAAACTTGCAGGCATTTCTATACCAATGTTCTTCATCTGTGTCGTCTCTTTAAAATTTTTGTTTTCACCTGCTCTATTTCACTTTTAATTAAATTTTTTTAAAAATTGTGAGCTGAAGCCATCCCCTTTAAGGTTGCAGATAATCAAGGACTAAAACATACCATGTCCTGGTGCTGCTATAGCTAGAATGTCTGAAGCTGGCCCAAATGGACGGCCAATATCCATTTGACCACCCAGCAACAGAAATTGTTCCTCCCCTCGGTAGATCTGTCCTGGTTTGAATGAGTTGCCGGTGACATGGATCAATTGTACTTGCCCGATAGCCTCCACATCATCAGGATCAAAGGAACAATTGGACCTGCGCACAACAAGATCCACATCCAATTAAAATCTTCTCCACACGTAGAAGAAACCCAAACGTCATTGATCATGTATTGAATTTGATCATGCTTATTCAGGCATCATTTTTTTACTATGATCGGGAAAAAATATTCTTTACATGCAGTGACTTGATGCAAAGATCAATATTTTAATGAGTCACTTACAAATAATTTGTCCTCCTGCTACACATACACTATATCAAATCTGCCTGTGACATGACAATCAAGATGGTTAGGAGGTTCAGTGATAGGTAACCCAAAAAGGCAGAACTATTTACAGTTCTAGTCTGGTGAAATCTTTAAAACATGAAGATAGTTTTCATGTAACACAATATATTAAAAGACTGCTATGGCAAGAAACAAAATTATAATAAAATTTATCTGCTCATCACCTTGCACATTTCCTGAAGTTTGGCTCTCCAACTGCAAAATATGTGTTGTTTCTGTCATCATATTTCTTCACTACCACACTGCTACCCAGCCAACTGTAATTCTGCCACAGAATACATATCAACAAGGCTTAAATACAAGGTGAAACAAAATAATCTGAAAAAAATGGAGGGGGGGGTCTTGTCAAGCAGTGTCTGATACTGGGAGGGCAATAACCAGGAATGAATCAATTCTTGTCTAAATTCTTTCACAAAAATGCGTACCCTATGTGAAGCTTAAGTTATACAGTGTTTTACTTCCTTGATAGAAAATGATGAAAAAATCTGAAAGTTTCACCGTAGTTGCAGAGTTTAACTGGTCAATAAAAATATACTTGCAAAACCTGGAAAATGACTTCAAGTTTGAGCTCTAACAGAAACTGTTCTGTTTCTCCAACAGAGACATTGAATCCCCACCAAAAAATTTTATGATTTAACGTATCAAATTTATAGAAAATTCAGAACATTGGTTTTGCTTCTTCATAATATTGTCCCTTATCTCCTTCTTCTTTTCAAACACACTCTAATCCCTCATGTCTTACTTGCGAGCCTTGCATACTGAAATCAGTGGTTGACACTTTCAGCTTTAGGTCTGTTTTCCCTGAAACAGTGAATGTGTAACAATAATCAAGTCTGAAAGAAAAATGCAATCCAGCACTTTTAGATAATATACATATGCACATGATCTATGATCTCACACTACTGCACTTTTTTATAATACATTTCCAGTTTCTGAAATATGGGGAACTACTGTGAGCGGCTATACCTATCAATATGGCTATACCTATCATTTTTTTCTTTAGCATCAAAGACTAAAAAAAAAGCAGTGGCTGGCTGGTTTGATTGACAGACCATATCTCATGGTGGGCTGAGCCATTTTGAGAAACCAGAAGCACAACAGTTTAGTAAAGAAAGTAACTTCTGATCCTTCTGACACCTGAAGAAAGATTCATGATTTGATAATATTCATTTCTAGTCTCAACATACTTGCTCACTGAGAACAAACGTGCTGAATGTTGGTGTCAAATAACTGCAGGGGATTATATTCTATGAGCAATACAATGCACTATGACTCCTCTCTTTGGTACCTAAGAGCTGCAGCAAACCTCACACAGACACATTCTGGTCCCACAGAAATTCACGATTGCAACATTTGCATGAACTTGCGCACTGCGCAATTTTTACTAATTTTAACAACTTTTGTCAATTTTTGCAACTTTCATGTGAATTTTTTCAGAATGTAAACATAAAAATAAATAATAATAATAATTAAATATAATAATTTATGATGATTTTGCTTCACAATACCATGGTAGATTGGCCTCCTTAAAAATTAGGTCTTAGCTTTTAGCAGTCAGGCCTAGCAGTTTATAGGTTACCATAGCTGACTTGTATCCAATTCCATATCTGCCAACATGTTTCCATTCAAACACACGATATTCTTTTTTTTTTTTTTTTTAATGAATCTACATAATTATATACAAGCTCTCAAATTTCCAATGCTGAACACACACACATTATGCAATGACTATGAGTTAATGTTAGACTATGCTATCTGGCAACTGTGCAATTTTTATTGCAACCTTAATTTTTTTTTTTTTTTTTCAACTTCCTAGTGCAACTTTTGCTGATTTCCAGCATAACTTTGAGCATTTTTTTCAGTTTTCAGGGGTGCTAGTACATTATGTTAGCTTAACTGCATAAGACAAGATATAACTTGATAAAATGGCTGCTGATAACTTTTTTCTCAGTTTTTTGCTAACATTTAATACGCAATGTAAGTGAAATATACATGAGCATGCAAATAGATAGTAAGTTGATGCTACTTAACAAGAAAATATTGAAACTGTTAAAGAAAATCAAGGACTAATATATGGATACCATTTGTCAGAAGGCCTGTATATCAATGCTTTACATAATTTGGGAAGGGTATATATGCAGCAACATTATAACCAGCTGAAATATTCTGAAAGAAATAACCCTTATTGCATGTAATAACTAATCATGAGTGACACCAAGTTTCATTTTTGCCATCAATGATACGCTTATCAAGCTGAAGCAATGTTTCTTGGGTCTGCCTTGATATGATGCTATCTATGGTATTTTTGTCTACATTCAAAACTATATAAGTATGAATGTATCTTGCACATATATTGTGTTTCGTCAACTGTGAATGATATTCCCTTTTAAGAAGAAATATAGTTTATCTTATCTTAAAGTACTCCAATTCTTCTTAAGTCACTTTGATAACCATTAGATGGCATGGATGTAATTTTTTGTTGTTGTTATTGTTTTAATGGATGGAAAAAAAAATGTAAAAGGTTAATCACGTTATGTAAAAATAATCATAATAAAATTTCAGCAGGTTTCCCCTGTCATCCCATAATCACCCAAGTCAAGTTTCAACTGTTTTGAGAAATTGACAAATGCCAGGTGGGCAAAGGCAAACAAATGTTTGTGTGGCACATGATATTGAAGTGTTAGATAAAAAATAATGACTCTTAAATTAGGCTTCTAGAGCAGTAATGATTATGGTGGCATCATATGCCAAAACCTAGATAAAAAAAAAAAAAAAATATGATTGTGGCATGAATGTGATATACTGCTTTATCTTGATATTAAATATATCTGAACCCTGAGACAAAAGAGTTAACAACATACAAATGTCATGTCCTGACACAGTAAAATCAAAGATCTGAAGTGTCTAAAAATAACAAAAAAGGTAATGAAGTACCACTGACGAAAACAATGAAAGCAGAATCAGATATATCTCTATTCCTGAACAATTTTGACTTCCGAAGAATCCACCGATACTCCACTCAAATCACAAGGATCAAAACACTCTGCCTGCTGCCAAAAAAAAAAATATATAAATCTAACTAATTACAGTATCTAAACTATAATAATAGAAATCAATAGTTGATACACAAAGAACAGAACTTTAATTTTTAACAGAAAATAAACAACTCAATAAATAAATAAGAATAAATAACTAGGGTAGATACCAGCAAATCCTCTGTCAGCATGAACCACTGAAACTGCACCTCTCTGTTCTCCTTTCCCTGGGGCAAACTGAGATCCAATGATCAGATCATTGTAAAGATCGGAATTCAAGTCGCCAGTCTTTAAAGTGGTTCCGAGATTACAATACACATCCTAAAATACACCAAAATGCAATCATATGAAGTGGCAAAGCTAGTTTAGAAATTACTATCATGAATCCACAACATCAAAGAAAGAAAAAAAGAATATTTTCTGAAATATTTTCTCCTATTCTTGAACTATACTATATCTCAAGTATATATGTCTTGACATAATATCTGGTTAGTCTACATGGGACTGGCTCAAACTTTGCAATTCAAACTTTCACAGAAATGGAGACAATGAAAACTGACAACTGTGATGTTAAGATTTATCTCCATTTAGTAGATGGAGTTGGCCCAGGATAAAATGGACAGTGATTGATATTGTTAGATTGCTAGACTAATAACCTTTTGAGCAGCTAACAGGCAGCAATACAACTATCATCCATACATTTTACAGGCTTTTTACAGGAAAAAAAACAAGCATAAAATTACTATTTTCCATTCATTTTTTCTAACATACATTGCGAGGGTTATTGTAAAGAAGGAGTTATTCGACATGAACCTTGCCCAAGTGATAAAACTACCTGGTGAACAGAGCTCACAAATCAAGATTCAGCTTGATTTTACAACAATTAAGTTAAATTACGCAAGACAGTGTTTCTCAAAATCATAAATAATATGCTCAGCTCATTCACAGACAATAGAAATGAAGATGGAGCGTGAGTTGTCCAAGATATATTTCAACTGAATGCTGCATCCATGGACTGGAATATTTGATCCCCAAAATATAAGTGGCAGATAGATTTCAAACTGAACAGCTTGTTTTTTTCATGCAGCCTAATTATTTAGTCTATCATCAAATGAACCTACAAAACAAAGGCAAAAACTCACCTCACAGGTAACAGATCCTCTCAGTTTGAATTGCATACTGTCAACAGGGGAATAGAGGAAAACTCGACCCTGCAAAACATTGTTTGAGAAGGTGAAAAAAATAACACTGCTATTTGATCAGTGCAATCTGGAGGTCATTTTGAGTAAGATGTACCGCTAGGTTGAAAAATGAAAGGTTAAATTTAATTCAATTCCACAAGGATGCCAAAGAATATTTATGCCATGTCAATGGTCATCATACTGAATGTCACTTCCAAATTCAGGCCCCCTTTACCATAAACATGCTTCCACATTTGTCGTGTAAAAAAACTCTTGAAATGTTTCTCTTGTTTTGCTCTGCAATCATTACAAATTTCATGATAATTGTTTGAGAGGTAATTCTATTTAAAAAAAAAAAAAAAGCAAATGGATATCTAAAAATCCTGTAATGAGAGAAAAAGCATTGCTTTTTTTTTTCCAAAGAAAAAAAGAAATATCAAGAGTTTCAAATGTAGCCGTCAGCCTCAAAAATGTCCCTGCCAGACAGACACAGTGATCTCCCTTCTTGGCTTCTGTATCATCATTTGCTTTTTGTTCCACTTTTGTTCCTTTGGTCTTTTCACCACATACTTCAAGGGAACACAGCCTTCTTGTCTTTTTCATATCACCCTCTGTCAAACCAAGTTGTCTTGACAGTTAATGGGGCAAAAATTCCCTGTTTTACTTGGCCAAAGCAAAACCAAAAGCAGTTTCCACTCTTTTAGGAAGTGAAAGTCTGTTTTGCAGCTTTTCTTAGTAATCTTGTAGGGTCTTCAATTTTAGTTCTCTTCAGAAGATCCCAGTATATGGCTCCCATATTTTGGTGGAATACTCATAATAAAGGGAACTATCTTTGCAGTATAAATTATGATAATGTAACAGACACTGTATATAGCTTTAAGAGGCAAGGTCTAGAGGGTAGTATCATTGCTGAGACACAGTGCCCATTGAACAACCATGATACAAAAAAATAGAAAAAGAGTGCATCCATTTTTCACCACTACTCTTGCATTAATTATAACTAGCATAACTCCCAACACAACACAAAAATCCACTTTAAAAAATATTTAGAAAACAAAGAGTCAAAAAACTCATTTTAAGACCCCTTTCTCATCCATCCCTATCCCAAAAAAATGTGGCTATTCTAAGAACACAAGAATATTAGAAGCTTTTAGCTCCAATTACAGCAGAGCTTAGTAGTAAAGATAGCAATTTTATTCATGCATCATTTCCTGGAATACAAGAACACTTAAGCATTCCGGTATATAAGTTTCAAAAAGTTTATACAGAGCAAATGATAATAGTCCCAAAAGACAAAGCTTGAGTTTCTCATGATTCTGCTTTTTTAAATTGTTTCACTATATTGATCAGTTCTTGATACTGCTTTGTTGTTTTGGCCATTTAATATTCACTCTAAAACCTGCCATTTTATATCACTGCATTTTGTGACAAATCTCTGGACACATACTTTGAACCATAAGTTCGCTCTGCATAAATTTCAAAACCTTATGCATGTATTCACACACAAAAAAAATCATAATTTGAACACAGTAATTGTTTAAAACCCCCCCGGAAACTTTTCATTTATCATTATGTACCTCTGAGGGGTACCTTTCTATCCAGCCGATCACTGTAAAAATACGATTTTGTTTCACATTTGCACTCTTAATCATTCAATTTTCACAAATGATATACCAATCTTTTTGTTGCAACAATGAGAATTCTAACAAAGGAATCCATGTTTCCATTTCTTGGGAAAGTAAAAGCAGCATTTCAAATAAATATGCTAAACAAGCCACATGTAATATAACTAGAGAGTAATGGCCATATGATTGTCCCCACACCATTCTAGCTTACTCCTCTGAAAATGAACGGAGCCTGTTTCAAATAGAACATCTTCATCTAACGAGGAGGACCCATTTTAGATCTCAAAATAAAAAGTATTTTTAAATCTTATCCACCCTGCTCCTCATCCTTTCCCTAACACCATGGCTATTTATAGATCCACTTGATTAGATCTAGATTAGTAGTCTTGGTCACCGGATATCACTGCTAGTTCTGATAAAACCATATCGGTGTCATGATTAAAACATGATAGCACATTTTTGTAGTTAATGTCATGCCCAAAGTTATTAGATGGTGGTAATCAAAAAATTTTGGGAGGTCTTGCTCACCAATGCTCAGTTATCAATAATACAGATAATACAGGAGAGAACAATGAGAAGATTCCCAGTTGTGGGAACACAATTGAAAGTATGGGATTGACTCAAATGAAATAGTTATAGTGCATATAGCATGTGAATGCTCCAAGCACAAACAAGGAAAGTCTCATTACAACTAACAAGACAAGACATTTTGGTAAAATCATCCAGTAAAATTTACCTCAATTTCAAATGAAAATATCTCCCGATCTATGAAGCCAGGAGACAAAAGGAGCTTGCTGTGCTGTTCAGCATTATGTATATATCAAGAACACTTGTCGAAAGTGGGAGAAATTCAGCCATAACAAAACAAACTGTGTGATTGTTTGTAACCTTCCCTCCATTCCAGCCTTCTAAAAGATCACAAAAAAGAACAAGCACCAAATGGTATGTTGCCATGCCATCAATGCATCTTCGCTGTAGTACCTAAGAACAGGATTATATAATAAAATCATGAAAACCAAGCTCTTGTTGCTACTCACTGTATATGTCAGGTTGACAGAGCCATAGCTGGGAGCACCAATGGCTATATCCAGTGTTCCATCTTTGTCAAAATCCAGGATGGCCAGGGATGAGCCAAACTTAGAATATGCCTGTGAGTAAAAACAGAAGAACACAGTTATTTGAATGTGTGTAATATATTATCTTTGTAAGCCTTTTATGCAGTGATATTAACATACATTTATTACAAATGTTAAAAAAATGTACACAAATTTAAAAAAAAAAGAGACAAGACAAAAATGAAAGTAACTTTTAAAAAAAGACAAAAATAACAAATTTAAAATATTTTTTAAAAGAAGTACAGAAGAAATAATACAAAAATGGACTTTTACACTATAGTCCACCTGAGAGTTGTGGGTAAATAGAGTGAGGGGGGTAACAAAACTACACACACAAAAAAAGAAGTTGTCACAATAATGGGTCCACTATTTTTCATGCTAATTAAGTTCTGACATTGATATTCTTTTTTTCAGTGGAAATAATGATCCACAGGAGGTTGAGGAAAGCAAAAGCTCTCAGAAAAAGTAAGTCAAAGACACAGAACTCACACTGTGTGGATCTTCAGGTCCAAGGATCCTAACGTCAGCTGCTTGGCTCAGATCTAGGACCGTAGTATTCAAGCCTTCATCAGTACCTAACATAAATTCAGAGCATAATTTAAAGCTTGACTTCTAACAAGATTCAATAAAACTCTCATATATATTTGTGTCAAATGAATTCACAGAGATACAGAGACTATTAGCTGCTGAAATTTTCAGAGGTAGTACCTGGGAACAGCGTTCTGTTTTGATTTTCTACAGGATGACAATAAAGAATAATCAAAGAGTATAAAGAATAAAAGATCAGATTTATTCTACAGGTTTAAACTGGTCTAAGACTGAAGCTCATTTGCTTCTAAAATCTACTAGCAATAAATCTTAAGGCAATTTTAATCACAAAAGTGTCAATAAAAATGCATGTATGTTGGATTTCTGGGATGATGTACTGTATTGTATTCATGAAAAGAAATGACAAATGTAGATCCTTAGATAATGTGATATTGGTCAATTTTCCTATATTACATGCTGTAAACCCGTTGAACCATTCAGTCCAGTAAAACCAGGCAGATTTTCCGGTGTCAAATTCCCCACAGCCCAGTAGGCTGGGCTAACACACTAACTCCTGTCCTACGTGTCCACTATAATAAGTAGATCTAATAGGTCACTTTGAGGCAACGACATTTAGGACTATGGTGATTGCAAATGTCTGCAGCCATGAATCCCGTTTGAGGCTTGTGTTTACAAAAGATATTGAACGTAAAACAAGAAATGGGCGTTCTCAACCCAGAAGGCCAGGGACAGTGTTTTTTTTTTCAGGCATTGATTACCAGCGTTCAAAGGGTTTTAAGAAAGAAATTTCAATGCTTGAGCTAGCCTTTGAAGATGTGATAAAATCAACTCAAGCTTCCATTCCTCAGTTCAACTCTGTTTGTTATTCAAGTGCGGCACCTTCTGTAAATGGACTGATACAACCCAGCCTAGGTTCTATATACAACTAGTAAAGAAGAGACTAGTTAGATGACATAACAAGGATGCAATTTTCCTACAATACACAGTGTTTACAAAGGAATTCCAATACATACTAACCAGTCTTTGATCAAAGTAACCCTTTGACACTTCTAGAGCTCATGTCTTGTTATTGTGTTCTGACAATAATCTTCATAACATGAAAAGTATAAAACATATAGGTAGTACCCTGCAAGCAAATATGATTATATCAAGATCTCATACTCACCAGCCACTCGAAACAGGATTTCAGATTTGTCGCTGTGACACAGTCAGATTAATTTACTAGGACATATTTATCAATGATTAACACTGGCTGTTTGAAGCCTATATAAATACTCACCAAACATAATGAAGACCATCCCACTTTTCTGATGAGAGCTGGAATAATACCCTGGGCATCCAATTATGACATCTTCATTGCCGTCCCCATTCAGATCTGCCACAGCATAGGCACTGAAAGTAACCAAGTCCAATACTAGATGTTGGTGGTATGCCAAATAAGTCTTGTGACAAATGTTTTTACTACATCATATTTTCTAAAAATTACATTATCCATGTTCAATACAACCTCTGGTCAAATCCAGCTGCTAAAAAAAAAAAAAAAACAATTATCACTGTACTTTAGAAAACATATTTTCCACTGATTCTCTCACAGAGAAATGGGAAACAAACTGTCAGGTCAACAGAGCATGACAATAAAATAGCCTTGACAAAAGGGAGAGCATAAGTTTACAGGCATTCACTATTCACCTGTGCCTTTATCTACAATTAAACTTGGAAGTATGATATGAATAGTGATAGATCCTGATATCATGTTTGTTAACAGCAAATCAAATAAAACATCTCTTCATCACATAACATATTTTTCTCTTCTAGGTCAAAGTTCCGTCCTATCATGTACACAAAAATACAATCACACAGTGATACTCAAGACTAGAATAAGGGAGGGAGAAAAGTGCTCAATAAAGAGTTTTCAAAACCCGCTTTCACTGCTATAAATACCTTCCATATGGAAATGTCTTTTGCATTTCTGATGAGGAAAATCGTTCTACATAAACCTCCTGCATTTGGAGATTCACCAATTTGTATAAGTATTTATATAACAGTATGGTTCTCCTCACTCGACTAGAGTAAAAACCTGTATTGCATGTTGACTACATGTTGAATGTTAGGGTTCAGTGAATTAATCCAAGAACATCCCTTCTCCTCAATCCAAAAACATTTAAAAATTCTCCAACTTAAAACCAGCCCGACATTACTCTTACACTATTCACTTGGCTAGAGGTTTCTTACCTGCCACAACTGGCGTAATCCGTAGCCACAGTGAATACTATCTTTGGCAGTGTGCCTATTCTAGCTCTCATCACTTTCTTAATTTTTGTCTCATTTTCCAGTGTTGTTTTCCACTGGTGGCTTGGTGCAGTTCTTTCAACAGCTTTAAGTTTTTCCTGCAAAAAGCACAAAAAGGTGTCAAATTCATATGAGCAAATCACAATAAGCTTTATAGAGCTAATAAAAAGTAATGAATGATGGTGTTGTCCTTTGAACTGATCTGACTAGATTTAAAATTATGCATTTCCTCTTATTTCTGAATCTACATTTTAACACCCAGCAGGTAGTAAACACAACTCAAGCTTTAATTCTTTAATTCAGTTCTTCTTATTATTCATTTGGGTGTCTTCTGTAAATGGACTGATATGACCTGGCCTACATTCTACATACAGCTGGCAAAGTAGAGCCTAGCAAAACTTTGCAAGTTGTAACTTTTACAAAATTCATCATACAAGGAACTCTTCTAATTCTTGTCTTGTAAAGACAGTAAGATTAATCAAAATTCATTAGACTAGTAATCCATTCTTAAACTTGTCACATATTCACACACAAATCACACAAAGATAAAATACAAGGAAATTGAAAAGATAAATGTTTTAAAAAATATTCAACATATATACACTCCTTCCTGATGTAATTACTAAACAGCACTGATTATGCTGAAGGGTTGAGAAAGGGTTGAGAAGATTTCAAGGAAGAGAACAGAAGGCTAATATCACCATCAGACTCTCTCCAGGTCGGAATATGATCCCTTTTCCTTTCTTCTCTGTCTTGATACTATCGATAGTTGAGCCAGCAAATCTGGGGTTGATATAGAATCCATTTTTCAGTTTGGCTGGTCTGCGTTCTTTTGCCATCAAGCTTGTGGTATCATTGCATCGCACAAACAGTGGGTTATGGTCCATCTTACACTGCCTGCAAACGAAAACACACTAAACATATTTCTGCCATAATATAACTTACAATAAAGCATCTCTCCTCTGACAAATTCTTGAAGCAAAAGTTCTCTGCCTTGCCATTTACAATATCCATGGTGGAATTCATTCATTATAGCAAAGAATAGCCAATGAATTATCCCATATTAGTAGTGCATTAATATCTCAATGCAAAGAAATTGCAGATAATAAACTTCAGTCAAAGGCTATTGAGTCATGTCATACTTGCATTCCAATGATGCAAGTAACAGTGTACACAATGGGGACTGTTTTTTTTCCATGAGTGTAATTACCTCCCTTTGTCAGACACACCAGCTACTGAGCAAACTTAGGAAAGAAGAAATAACATCACTTTGTGCAGGAAATATACATTATGCAACATTCTGAAAAATTCCTGGAGCAAGTAAATGCTCACTTCCGGGTCTAGCAAATTTATCAAATTTTCCTTTTGACTATTATTTCGCATAAAGACAACTTTTTTTTCCTTTATAATGCTCTTTTCACAGCCTTTATGTCAGGTAAAATTGGGCTGAGAAAAAAAAAAAAAAAGTCCATTATCAGCAGGTCCAACACTTTGTTTACTCCTCAAAATCTCAAAGCACCAGTCTGATCAAAGACTCTCTCATCATAATTTGCATTGTACATGTAATTCCTTTCCATGTTGCAAACAAAGCTGCAAAAATTTTGTACTCTAGTTATATTTCTATTGGCAACAATTTGTCAGTCCTTGAGTATGAAAGAAATGAAGAGCATGAGAAATTTCAGGACAATGACTGTTTCTGTTAACACATCTAGAGTTAAGCTGCATTCACAAAAATCTTACTTTTGACCATTCTCCAAGGCAAATGTAAAGTGTTTCCATATTCTCTGAGTCCACATTGCCATGTCATCTATCCCACCCAGGAAATAGCCATACAGTTCATCCACTAAGTAGGTGCTCCTCTTGGCAGATATGGGGAAATACTGAGGACAAAGATCATAAATTAAAATAAGGCAACTGACCTGTAATGAAGTGATGTTTTCTATGACAATATTTTAAATGATAAAAATGTTTATCAATATCAAGATGAATATGTTCAAAAACTGTTTTCACCATAGGGGCTGCACTGATGATTGTAAAAAAAAATGTTTCTCAATGAAATGTTTTATCATGTTACAGATATTGAGGCACTTGATTATAACAGGATAGGATTCAGCAAAAAGATTGGGAGGAAGCACAGAATATCTTTAAACTTATCTCAAATGGGTGTGTGGAAAACAATTTTCCTTCTGATTTTGTTTAATTAAAAACATATATGCCCCCCTTACATTCACAGATCTACACAAAATCTGCTTATTTACAACCTGTGAACAAACTCTGCAGTTTTTGTGAACATAATCCACTTCAAGTCTAAGAAATTCATTCCCTGACACTGTGATTTCAGCTCTACTAGATGTATTCTAAAATTCCAGATGACTGAATTTTTTTTATTTTTTTTTGTTCCATATCAAAATACAGCTAGACTGTTTCAAAAAGGGAGTTTTTTTGAGGTCCCTCACATTACAAAAAACTGTGCCACAACAATGTTTTCCACTTAGCTGAACCCTGAGTAGCTCCACACTCATGTTTGCTCAACCTGGACATTTTCCTCTTTTTCCTATTTAGAAAGTCCTGTTTAGCTCGACCACCCCTGCAGCCTTACTTTATTTCCCCCAGCAACCTTACTTTATTTCATGCAATCTAAAAATGTATGACAATAGTTGCTTTAATCTCAGAACTCAGTGCCTGGGTGGTTAACCAGAATACCAAATAGTAGTCCTGTAGCTATAGCAAGAGAGAGACAGCTAGAAAGGAGTCTGTAAAGGGGGTAGATGGAGAAAGAAGGGGCTGAGACCATAACATGACATCATATCATGCTAGAAACTGGGAGGAAGGGGCAGGACAGATTATACCACCACTTGCCAGTTCATAAGACTCACTACACAAGAGACAATAATTTTTGAGAAGAGAAGGTGACGGTGAGGTTCAGGCAAGTCACCACATGTGTTCATTGCTTATGCATTGTGAGGGCTATAGAAGGGTATCTGTATGTGTGTGTGGTGTGTGCTTGCATTAGGTAGCTTCTTTTATCAAAATCACATCTCCATGACTTGAACTAAAAATGGCAGGCACTATGACATTCTTGGATTTGGCCTAGAGATCTACATCATCTTACAAGTTTTGCATTTTGTTTTCATCCATAGACACTGCAAATGAGGATAATGTCGATAAAGACTTAACAAGCAAACTGCCACAACTGGCATAATGGCAAGTGTAGCAAGGTGCAATCAATAGGATTAACGGAAGTTTTTCAGACAAAAGAAATGAGCAGGAACAGCCAATATAGATCTAAATCCAGCTAATAAGCACAGCAGCCCTATGAATGAGCATGGTATCCTCTGAATCAATAATAATCAATGTGAAATGTGATTTAAAATTTAACTTCTAGGAGATATGATGTTATGATGAAGATATATAAGGCTACATGGGATACACAGATGCAATAGACTTGACTCATGACACCACCAAGACTCTTTCCAGTATACAAACATAATAACATATAAAATCATAAAGTATTAAAGAAAGTAAACAAATCAATTTTTTTCTGCCTATTGCATTATTATACTTACCCTTATTGATCACAATTAAATTATGTTTCCAATCCCCCTGCCAGGTCGAGCTATACAGAATGCATTGTAATCTAAATAAAAGGCTGATGCTTATAATAAAATATAGAAAGGTAAACTCATTGAAGACAAGTAAATCCTTCATTCATTCACAATTGTCTGGCTTACTCATAATCACTTCCATATGAATTGAGATGCAACATGATGAAATTAGGCTCTTGTCAAACTGAGCCAACCAGAGAAATCACGTTTTCAACAGTGAATGAATTTTTAATGCAGTTTTTTTTGTTTTGTTTCTAAACTAAACTAAACCCTTCTATATCAATTTAAAAATGCATTTCAGAGTTCAGTTTACTGAAATAGAGTGAGTAAAAGCCCAAAAATTGTAATTTAGTGGCATGGCCTAACAAGGATTAAAAAGGATTTACAAGAGTGATCAGCAATTTTCTCAATAAATTCAGCTGCAGCAGAAGGTCACTCCCATCATCTTCAATATTGCCAATATCTTAACATCCGTTTAAGGCAGAACAATCATTTTGTCACACATTGAAAGGGAAATTAATAATCTTTACAGTGATACCAATAGCTCCATATGCTCAAAATTTGATGAGAGCCTGATTTCATCGTGTCGCATCTCAATGTATATACTTTGGATCTAAACCAACTCATGCCAATAATTTATCATAAAAATGAAGCAGCTTACCTCCCTTACAGCTAAGCGCTCTGCTATCCTGGAAAGAAAAAAAAAATAGTTTTCATATGTACAAAGCAAAATATGGTCATACATTTTTTTTTTCTCTTAAATATACATTAACAGACTTCTTATACTCTTTAATTACAGAGAATCAGAAACGGAAAAGGGAGACAGGGATCGGAGCTATGTTCTGGATCAGCACTGCATGAATGCACAGGTTACTGATATTTCAAGATCCTGAGTAACTGGTTCACACTGACAAAAAGAGAACTGACCAAACACTGCAGACAACCATGATCCTCAGAATGCCGTCTATAACATAATCTTAAAGTTAGGGACCACATAATTGTCACATAATAATAAAATCATTTTCTGACATCAAAATCAAATTCAACATTTTCCTGAGATTAATTCTGTCATGACTGAATAAAAGCCAATATGTTGCATTTTTCATTACCCCATAAAGAGTCTTACTATTCAAAATCAGAATGTTTTTGTAAACCATTTATAACTATGCATACAGAGCTTACAATTTCATAATTTACCTTATTATGTATTTGTTTCCTGGAAAATTTCATATTATATCCAAGTCTCTCTATCATCTGCTATCTTTAAGTCTAACTCAAAGCATATGCATGTATTCATATAAATCACTCAAGTCTAAAACCAGTATTTTATGCTACAATAGATTTGTTTCGACCAAGTGAACAGCTGGAAACCCCGGTCTAATTTTAGTAGGGGGGTACAAACACTTCAAACTGTTCACTACCACTGACATAGAAAAACACATTAAAAAAAAGGGCATGGACCTGTGTGACAATTGTTCTCAGATCTCGTGGTCGAGCGGTAACAAACATCAGTGAGTACTCTATTTCTAGCCATGAGTACTCTATTTCTAGCCAGAAGGTACAAACACCCACCAGGGATTTCCAGCTTTTTGCTTATTTGAATATGAACTATTGTCCTTCACTGCTTTCATATCTTCTAAGTCCACATAAACATGTGAGCAGTAAAGATTTAATGTTACTCTGTAAGCAGCCAGCATGAATGTGAAATGCATTACACTTAATAAAGAGTAAAACAATCATCATTATCATCACTCCGATAGACTAGTTGTCCTTCGGGGTGCTTCTAAAGATCTAACAACCAGCTTCCTCCATTCCTCCTTGTTTTCTGCCTTTCTCAAAGTGTCCTTAAGCCCCAGACCCATCCACTCTCATATGTCATCCTATCTCTTCTTTTGTCTGCCTCTTCTTCTTCCTCCTGAAACAGTATCCTGCAAGATTGTCCTTGAAAGGCCTGAAGATCACATGACATGGCCATACTACACCAGCTTACAGCACTTCACTATAGCTACAAGACTGGAACATAGCCCAATTTCATTCTGAATTCGACTCCTAACTGCTTCATTTGTAATTTGATCTCTGAATGTGATGCCGAAAATTTTACGGAAGCATCTCATTTTCATAGCCTTAATTCTCCACTCCATGTCTGCTGTGAGGGTCAAAGTTTTGAATGTATAAAGGAAGATGGATACAACCATGAAACACATCAGTCTGATCTTTGAGCTGACAGCAATAGTTCCATATGGTTTTAAGTTTTGTCATTGCAGCTGTAGTCTGAGCTGTTCTAAAGAGAATTTCAGGCTTTGATACCTCATCCAACACAAATGATCCAAGGTATTTGAATAAGAAGATACGTTCTAGTTCTCAATTGCTGACCATTATAATAGGTGTGAAATTGTTGCCATTATCTTTGTTTTCTTGGGACTGATTTCCATGCCATAACCAGTAGAGGATTTTCCCAGTCAATCCACTAGGTCACTGAGTTCTTGTTCTGTCTCAGCGAGGCCATTTTTATTGTCTGCAAAATGGAGATTAGTGATTGTTCTACCTCCAGTGCTAACTGTGCCCTCATGATCTTGAAGTGCCTCTGACATGATTCTTTCTAGAAAGATGTTGAACAGAGTTTGCGAGAAAGGACAGACATGGTGTACTCCAACTCTCATCCGAAACCATTTCCCAGTATTCTTGTTGAAGAACACTGCGCTGCTGGCTTTGTTGTAAAGGTTCTCTATTACTCTGATTCAATTTGCAGTCATGCCAGACTCTGTCGAATGCCTTCTTGAAATTGACAAACATATGGTAGAGCTCCTGTTGGTGCTGAAAATACTTTTCCATGACGATTCTGACATTATTAAAGATTTGCTCTGTAGTGCTGCCACCTGGTCTGAAACCTGCCTATTTTTCTGCAGTTTTTCTGCAGTGATCTTTTTCTGCCTGTGATTTCAGTCGGTTCAAGATGATTCTCAACATGACTTTACTAGGGTAAATTATACCATTTTTGTAGATTGCCTTTCTTGATTAATGAATGAATGATTAAGGATTTCGCCCCCAGTCTGGCCATTTTCCTCATTGCCAGATCTTACTGCATATGATCTGAGCATGTCTGTCACTGATTTGCCTCCTACTTGAACCATCTCTGCAGAGATGTTGTCCATACCTGCTGATTTACCAGATTTCAGAGAACCAACTACTGCCTTAACTTCATTAGAAAAAGTAATATACAATGAACATACATTATATGTGCAGAGTGAAAATACAGACGAAAAGGTTGAGTTTTCCCTTTCCAGTACGATAAGCATCTTGCCATGCTCACAAGACTAACCTATGTTCTGTCTTTCCCTTCATTGTTCCCAGAAAAAGAATTAGAATACCAATAAAATTTCATCCAAAATCTGTTTCACTGACATAAATACACAAACAATAAAACAGAAAAATTCTAAAATTTCAAGACGATCACATAGCTCTCTCCCTTTCCATCTCTCATATGTGATACATTATTGCTTACTTTACTGCGTACAACAGTTTTGTGCAGTCAGTGATCACATTCTCGGTGACTACTTCTTTCCTGTAATACTCCTTGTAAATCTGTAGCAAATCATCCACTGGAACATACCTGCCAATATAGTCATATCACCAAATTAACTCCACATGAAAAGGCTGAAAAGAGTTGTATGGCAAATTTTTTCTTGCATATACAGGTTATTGCAATTAACAGAAAGGAGAATGAGTGAAGTGTACTTTGATGACAAAATATTTGGTCGCAACTCTTTCTATGCAAAAATATCCAGGTCCAAAGTTCACGCTAATGATCCTATGATCAGGCTTATGAAAGTGATTCACAACAGCTTTACGCAAACTCAATGTGCAGACATGACACAACATGAGGATACATTATGTACTTCTTTGTCCCTGTTTTCTAAAAAAATATTTCAAACTTTTTGACAGATACAATAGGATATAAGGTAAACATGATTACAATCCCCATACCCAGACCAACACGCAAGCAAGACTGAAAAGTTAGCCTTATCTGTATCATACTAGGCTTATCACTCCGCTTTGAAAGTCTTATTCCTTCAGTGAACGTCTTATTCCTTCAGTAACACTTGTAGATTAAATATGTTGTATGATTGGGAATACGACACTTCTTCAGGTCAATAACATGGCCATGTCTTCATTCTTAATACAGTAGTATCCATCTAAGAACACGGTCATTGGGAGACAAAAATGCGGGTTCTTAGGCAGATGAGTTCTTAGGCGAATCTTTAATCCAAGTACTCAGCTGTCTTAGCCCGACACCAGGCTCTTAGGCAGATTATTCTATCTGAGAGCAGGTTCTTAGAGGGGTAAACTATAGAGGAAAAATTTCGTTTTGCAGCAGAGGTGGGTTCTTAGGCGGACCAGGCTTTTAGACAGAGGGTTCTTAGGCAGAGACCACTGTTCATGAAACAAGCATACATGAGACGTATGGTGATCACTCAATCAAAAATTGTGCAAATGTGATCCTACAAGCACCTCCTACATATATGGATTATTCCTCATCCTCTGATGGCTTCATATGACAGTTATATGTTTTGCTACTGACGGCCAAGTGTAATTGTTTTTTTTTTTTTGACAAATAAACCAAAAAACTAACTATGGCACACACTATCCCTTATAGATCTAAAATGATTGTCATTTTTTTTTTCTTTTTGCTCCAGCATAATAGTCTATTAGGCATTTGTTTCTTCCTTTGTTTTTCATTTGTTGTTATTTTTTTTCTAAAAGCAGGTTATTAACAATTAATTATGAATGGTGGGGAAAAAAAAAAAAACTAATATCATCAGATTACATATCTATTACTTTTCAATTCAGATTTTTCCCATTGGCAGTCAGTGATAAGTACATGTATTTCTTTTGTATTCTACTTCAGTGTGAACTAATACATGTATATTCATGGCTTGACTCAAGGAACAAAGTGAAGCATAAAAATCCATCGTCTGTTGATCACAGCTGACAGCAAGTGAGCCAGGCTGATGGAAAAATTGGTGAGAAAAAAGGCTTTCACAGGGCAGTTAATGGTCTAGAATCAAGGCACTTATCACCTACCATTCACCAATGATTTCACTGTAAGACAGATTTAACTGGAACAGATTCAAGACATCACCACCTGAAAATGTAAAGCACATGTTGTTTCTTATTATACCCTGCCTTTGACTCGAATTCAATCCAAAATGCTACATTAGAGGAAAGGGAAGTGGGGGAAGTAACACACAAGAAGAAATGGCAATAAGTAAACAATGTAAAACAGATGATACAAAGATAACTGTTACTATGTAGTGGAACTCTGATATTAAGGGGAGTGAGGGTCCTGGGAGTGATTTCTTTAATGCTTGAATCAGGGACTTTTTAAGCTTGAAATTCAAATTCAACATGTCCAACTTAGAGGGAAAGTGTGGAAAAATTTTTTTGTTTTACTTCCAGTTGCCATGACAGCGCCCCCATATTGGATTTTGTATCTTGAAAAATAGCTATTTTCAAAAGCCTAAGGCTTTTAGAGTACTGAGTCTAACTGTTTAAAATTTTGTATATGAGTAAAACAATACTATATAAAAAGGAAAATGCATTAGCTATTTGCGTTTATGTCGTATATCAAACAATCAATCTTCTTTTGGAAAAGAGAAAAAAATCAAGAAAAACTGATGCATTTTATTGAAGCTCAATCCATGGAAAATATATATTAAAATCTGAAGTCAACTGGTTCAGAAATAAAAAAGCCTTAGGGAAATAACTGAAAAAAAAAACATATTTTGAGAAAATCGCAAATAAAGTCTTGATGACGCTTTTACACAGTTTCTAACGTCAAAATGCAGACCACACTTCCTCATAACATCCCTGGATTATACACTGGACTTCCTTCCTCGGTTTCCTCCTACTCTCGGCCTTTTTCTTTGCCTCAGCTCTCATTTTCTTCCCCTGCTTGGCGTAGGCTGTTGCTTCAACGACACTTTTTGATACTCGCTTCCGTTCTCTCACCTTTGCAAATTTGGTTCCATACAACCCAGTATCAAAACTTAGTGTCTTTTTTATGTCGGCAGTTGCACTTGACCCTCTGTTGAACTCACCATCTGCTGTTGTGATGGCAAACTGGACCCTACTCAAATCGTGGAATTTCGATTTAGTGATACTGCTGATGTGGAGGCAGTCGGTGGTGGTGATACTGCTGATGTGAATGCAATCAGTGATGGCGATGCTGCTGTAGTAGAAACAACAGGTGATGTTGTTGCAGTGAAAGGAATCAGTGATGCTATTGTGGCGACACCATCCCCACCTCAGGTTGTTTTTCCTGGGCCTAACCTATTGCATGAGTATCATACAAACGTTGTCTCACCTTTAACCATCAGTGTGTAATCCAAGCCAGCGGGCATTGTTAGGAGTGGTTGAATAAACGAAAAGGTAGCCACGCACACAGTTTAACCATCTTTGGCAAGCCACCACATGCAATTTTACTCGTCACTTTCTGAGAAAATGATTTCTTTATAAGCAAATTCGGGAGGAATGGCATTCCGCAAATTCCGACATTTTATTAAAGTCAATCTCACAGGACTGACAAAGCTTGTTGACTTTAAGCAAGGTTGACATATCTGATTTCAGGGGACACAATCTCTAGTAGATATGTGGGGTCAAAATATGTGTTGTGTATTTATTGGGTTAGGACTATGCCCCTTATCTCTACCAAAAAACAACAAGAACAACAAAAACGAGCAGCGCTTCCCCAACTCTAAGCTAGCAGTAGTAGTATTTTGCCTGGAGTCAACATCTTTAAAAGTTTCAATTTTGTATCCAGATTGAGAACATACTTTTTCACAGATATTCTGATCACAGAGTTAAGGATAAAAATTATTAACAATAATAGATTGACTAGTCAAAGGCAAAGGCAAAATACAAGAATGTGATCTAAAGATGTGACTGAAACAGGCCCAATGCCTGTCTGCATGGTCTTTCTGTGTGTGCGTATGGATTGGTCTTTGTGTATTTTCCACACAACGTGAGACAAATGAAGAGGACCAAGCATGGAACTGTGTGCCATTCAAAGCAGTGTTTGCATATCAAGGTAGTCAGTTGTGTTGACTGGGTGTTTGTCCATGGACTCACCAGAGCATACGAGAAGGAACAGCTTACAGGTGTAAGTTTGTATATCCCTTCCAAATTGAGACAGGTGAAAAGAGTCAAGCATGTTCATGATAGGCCCACAGGCTACAACTGCACACAATGTTTTGTAACAGGGCGTCTCTCTCTCTCCTTGACTGTTTTTCTTTGTTTTCACATTTTACAGCTGTCAGTCAGCCAGCGTGGATCATTTGCAGTTGACTAAGACAGATCACCGCTGAGGGTGTTAACGTTATCAAAAAAAAGATGTGAAATATAAAGAGAAAAAAGCGGGACTGTCGGGACTGGTTGACATTAACCAAGACTTGACTTTAAGAAGATTCCACTGTACCTATACAACACTTGTTTGCGATCATATTACAGGAATGTTTTACTGGACATATCAAAAGACAAGCATACTTAAACATATATAATAGTGAAAAATAATAAAAATATATAATGGCAAACAATCTTGAATGCAACTGGCCAGATGTCACCAGAACCAAAATGATAAATTCAATTTGGACAAAGATAAACTAACCTAGGTCTCCATCTGAATGTGCACTAGGAAAGTCTCCATGATAGTTTGTCTGAAATGAAAAATTTTCAAACATCATGAAGGTTTCAAACTTTCTCTCTCAGTTCAGCAAGAAAAGACCACTGCTTTATTCATCATCATTCATTTGTACTTAGGTAACATTGAAAATCCAGAAAAAGGTTATGTTCATGATGTTAAAAAAAAACAACTACAGTATTCCCAAATCAGTGAGTGGAACATAGCTGTTCAGTGGAAGGCATAATAACAATGCATATTTATCAGCGCAGTTCCATAGGCCAGTAACTAAACAGACTTAATGCTGGTTCAAAATATACTGGATCAGAAAAAAGTCTGACTCTATAGACAAAACAGAACATGTACAAATATACAGCAACATTCACTGCTTTAGAGCAGTGTGTTTAATTTTTACCACTGATTACTATTAAAATTGAGAGGTTCCTGTTATCACTCAACAACATTCAACAATTTTGAAAATTTGGAGAAACTGAAGAGCAGATCTGAATAATAGTTTACACTTTTAAAAGAAAAAAAGGCTGTGGCATTCTCTAGCTATCATTATTCTTTCTTATAGCAGGACATAATATTTCATAGAAACACTTGCACTGTTTCTACCAACGTCAAGATGATCTACACTGGTTAATTTTCATTCATACCCGAGCCATTGCTTGCAAGAAGCCTTGATCTATACCCAAAGAGTGCCAAGGTACATCTGCCACTTGATGTGACAAAACTCCCATGATAAAGGACACAAGTTTTTGTGCATTCTGAAGAATAAATATTTAATAACTCAGTAAGGTCATGATCAATCAAGAAAGATACCTATTATATTCTGACAGAAGAAGTGTAGCTATGAAAATTAAACAAAATCAGGAAATAAGGTAGTTTATTCACAAGAAAACATGAGATAAATAAAGCACGTATTTCTTTTCTCATAAAAATACTACATGTTCCACTGAGCATGTTAAAACTTTTTATAACTAATGTATTCAAAAATGGAATAGAACACTAAAAATTTTGTTTGTTTAAGGGATGGATAAAAAAAAAGTTTCTTACCTTGTTCCAAGGTTTAGGATATTGTCTCCTGATGTAATTAATGCTAGCATTGATGAATGGGATCCAGTGGGTATCTTCAGAGACCTGATGGTACTGACCTGAATGATAGAAAAGAGGTGCAACTGAAGAAACAATATGTAGATGAATAAAACACGATTTAGTTTACATGATTTCAGGCTACACATCATTTAAAAAGCTAGAGAAATATTGATACCTCACATCAAAGTCATCGTGGTTGAGACATTGCGCATCTGTTCCTCAGCAAAAAAATTATGTCACAGGTTCAAAATTCAAACCCTACTAGAAGAATGGGAAAGATGAGTGGTCAAGCCTTCTCAGATAAGAGCAAATACATTTCAGAGGTCTGTGTGTATGTTATGCATGATACATTTTTACAAAACCCCTGGCAGTTGAAAATCGAATGATGGGGTGATAGTGATGCTGGTGTCCAGGTAAACTTTCCAAATTCCAAATTTTTACTCCAAAAATTCTCACCAAATTGGGTGCATACGTAATTGAGACATTTAACTTTCAGTGGGTTGAAAGGTTGCATACAAAGATAGCTGACTAACATTCTTGATATTTAAAAAGCTTAATATTTCCATCACTATTTAGTCTGAGAAAATAAACCAATAAATGATAATATTAATTTAACATATCGCGAGCTCAGTTCTTTGTTGCCCCATCTCCATTTCGGGCGATTTGGAGACAAATATGTCATGTGAAAAAGGGATAGTAAATCTACCACATACTGTATTCATTTCACTGATCACTTGAAATCACTGATTTTGAAAATCATTTTGTCCTATCTGTACAAAAACAGTTGCTACACACAGCTCATCAATTTTCTCAAAATGTGAAAAGTGGACATAGGGCAACAGAGAACTGAGCTTACGATATCACTTCCTGTCTTCCACAAATCCCTGTCTTCCTTGATTCTTTTAAGCTTCGAAATAAAATGTCCACTTTAACACTATATCCTTAAAACTGCTGCAAATTCTATTGCCAAAAACTGTTAAGGCAAAAATGTGACATTTCAAATTCAAGATATTAGACATGAAATTTCATTTAAAATTCTTGATAACACTGGTTTCATTTTATCACATCTTCCACTTGAAATAATTATGCAAAAAATCCCTACATCTAGCTTGTGTTACCATTGAAACATTCATCAGTGTAGAATGCATCAGGGAATCCACTGCCAGCTTCCAATGCATCCTGATTTTGTTGTAAAACCTATTGTGAGATAAACAATAAAATACCTATATTTATTAAAAATCATAAAAGACAGCCATAATATTGATCATCAAGGTCATGAGAAATATTAAACAGAATGCAAAAAATATATCAGGCATTGAATAATGAAGAGATAAAAATGCAAAAATGAGATAATAAAAAATGTTTAGCTAATAAATGTTAGGTAATATGCAATGCAAATCTTTTCTTACAACTGATATTCAGATTTTTAACAAGTCTTCTTCCCCACTTTCTTAAATTCATCAAATTTAATGCTACAATATTTTTACACATTTCAAAAAACTATCACACTTAACCTTTTTCATACACAATAAACAATAGCCGAAGTGAATATTAACTTACTAAATTCTTTTCTCCTGCTTATTTTCAAATTAAAGAGCTTTCTGTGATATCTGTCATAGCTATTGTGGTAGTAAAGATTTTGAGTAAAAATCCTTACAACATGGTTTATTGCTTGCAAAATATGTGCAGAATGGTTAAATAATGAACCACACTTACAGTATCATAATCCAAACCATTCCGAATATCATGATAGTTGTACAGAGCACGATAACCTGCACAAAGAAACAAATAAAATACTACTGCATCTGATATATCATTTGACACCGGGATGAAAAAAATTCTCATTTCATCTCATATGGACATGTTGTCACCTTCTTTTCGGATGATGATTCTAATCATGCTCATGTATGATGAGGTGTAAAGAGAGAAAAACAATCTAGATTTACATAAAAGTCTCATCAGAATACTATTCTATATTTTGAGAGGGGGGGGGGGGGTATTTTTTTTTGTTTTAAGTGGCTAAAATCACCAATCAGGGATTTTAGTCTTGAGAGCTATGATCTCCAAACAGGTGTTTTAGTCTCATAGGCTTTAATTCCTGTTCAGGCAAAGTTAGCAGCAAAGCATAGAATCCCTGATCTGGAGAAGCCTTGAATGCATCATAGAAAACAGACTCCTTAAATGAAGATAAATTTGAAAGAATAAATTCAGATCATGGGCTTATCTCTGTTGTGGCATAAGATTTGCATCAAGTTAGAATTAAAGCCCATAGGGCTAAGGCCTAACACCTGGCTCAATCTAGATCTACATCTCTCCATTCTACATCTCTTTCAACTACTACCTCAAAAAAAAAAAAACCACTAACTTTCTGTCACAACACACAAACATGCAATACATGGAAGGGAATTTTTTTCTTTTAAAATATATATGTAGTTGTGGTGGGGGTTGGACATGAACTCCCTCCACTCTCCGTTTAAGACATATGCTGTGCTAGACGTTTCTAGCAAAAGCATCTTCTTCACCTAGCCCCTCAACCCCCCCCCCCCCCCAACAAAAAAAAAAATTAAAAAGAAAAATGCACATTTAAAAAAAACAAAAAAACTTGACTATGTCAAATGCACTTGAGGCTCTAGAGGCTTGCTTATCATATTTATAGCTAACTTTCGGCTCTGTGAATAAAAAATCTCTAAACCAGAAGTTAATCGACCTTAGTTTTAAAGCTAAGAGTCATGATTTTCATATGCCGATTGGTAGTCTGGGATTTGTGACCATCAGTGATGCCAGTCAAAACAAGCAAATTTGGAGCAGATCACAAATGGGCTAACACAGACTTTGAACATTTGTAAAAAAAAAAAAAAAATGAGAATTGAAAGTAACTAGCTAGATCTAGATCTAGGTTTTAGATCTAAATCTTAGATTATTATCTAGAAAATAAATCCGGAATAAATGCAGTTTGAAAGCTTGGCGCCCTGATCTTCACATCATAGCCAAGAGTCTAAAATCTCATCCAACTTGTGATCAGTAGTGACACTATCAGAAGTAAGCAGATTTAAGGAATAAAAGAAAAATAATGCCTAGATTAGGGCCTATATAATTCAAAACAGGATCTAAATTGGCTTTCAATTTTTATGTTAGTAATGCTTTCATTCAATATTTCATGATTCACACGGACATAATGCATAATCACCGAGCAAAATTCTCATGAAATCAAACAGACCTAGATCTAGATCTAAGTCTAGATCTAGACTTGACCTATAATCCTATATGGAAAATGTTTGGCTTTTCCAATGCAGGTGGAAAGGAGAGGCTATTATTAATTTTTAAATCTAATATAGATTTGTTTACGTGCTGTCTGTCAGTAGACAACTTACTGATTTCGATATGAGTGGTGACACCACATGCCGCACTATAATGTGGCAAATAAATGCTGCAAATTAGCAGGAGCTGAATAATCTTCCACAACATAGCATGTATATGTCTATTATGTCATCGACGTTTTCGATGTGAACTTGCACAGTTAACATACACTACATTTCACTACAATAAAAGATTAGAGAGTTGACCTCTGAACCTGGCCAACTTTTTGGCCGCAGACAAGCCAAACTAATTGTCAAGCCCAGTGAAAACTTGAGTCAACTTGCGAACTGTGCTGCCATAGCAAGCCCTCGGTGTGCCAGCCTTCAGACCAATATTTTTCCAAGTACTTGTCTTTGGCTTATAATATAGAAAAGGAATGTCTTAAACGTTGTACATTTTCTATCCTTAGTTTTCACCATTCCTAACTCGCCCTGTTTTCCTTAGAATGTAGAGGCTAAATTTTCCGATTTGTGTTGTTGATTTATTGTTGTTGATGTTGTTTTGCTCTTGTTGAATCATAACAGAAAAGAGAAAGAACAATAGAAAACAAGGTTCTGGTTACAAACCGTTGACTGAACGGGTTAATAAATGAAAGACAGTGAAAGTAGAACACAAGCACATGTTTGTCGTGTATGAAACAGAAAGGACAGGGAAATTGGTCCATTGACATCGATATTTTTAGAGTAATAGAGGCAGATCGAAAGTGTATTATTGTGTATAATTAAAAGTGGAAAGGTTCTCTCTCTCTCTCTCTCTCTCTCTCTTTCTCTCTTTCTCTCTCTCTCTCTTTCTCTCTCTCTCTCTCACGTACACACGGAATCACACACACACACACACATACTCACACACATATAAACTAATGAAATAGACTATCATTGATAAGGCACACACACTCACTGCATGACAGAAGTTGATGGTTTAATGTGGTTCCCATCTGAAATCAAAATAATTCATGTATTCAACCATAATAAAATCTTTCTATCACTACACTGGCATGCAAACTCACAAATTTGCCCATTTTATATCATAAAAAAAAAAAAAAGCAGCGGAGGGACAATGAAGTAGGCTATAAACTATTCTTGTACATGTACCGTTCTGCATGGGCGACATACGGCTTCATGAGAGAATCCACTGCTCCAAATCAAAAGAGATGTTCTGTATCAGATAAATGATGCTCTCTAAACGTAAATTTTGATATCCTTAGACTGAGTGGCAAAATAGTAAGGCGGATTTGAAGGTCGAGGTGGGTGAGGTAATGACAGTAACCCAGAGCCCTATGGTTGATATTCTGCTGAAGCTATATTTAAGCCATTAATAGGCACACCAAAAGAGAGAGAGAGAGAGCATAATGACTACTGTCTTTGCACATGGAGGATGCAGTGATACGATTTCAAATTCGAACTCATTTGAGCTCAAATTAGCACATAAAAAAGAAGAAAAAAAAGAGAGAGATACAGATAGACACGCATAATTAACTGGATACACACAAATCCCCAAATTCAAATGTGGGACATCGAAAGATTAATACAAGAGTTCTTACAGCATGAAATCTATTTTGAATCAAGCTAACCTGCTATCGTCAGGTTGTTACTGGTTTCCTGGTTTTTCTTCGGTCTATAAAGTACGATTTTTTTAAAAAATATTTTTGTTTTCCTTTAGGGGAAGGTGTATAACTACAAAACATGGACCTGTTTATAGTGTTGTCTACTGTGTACGGAATTTCCTTTTATGGGCAAATAAAGGTTATTTTATCTTATCTTAAAACTTACTTGAAGAGCACCCACGGCCTCCGTGGGGGATTTTTAAAAAATACAGCCCCGCTGCACTGCGTGGGCAAAGCTTGCTCATCTCGATGTTGATATTTTGGTTGATTAAACTGAATGTTACTCAAAGAAAATTTGTTTTAAACGCGTCATACCATGGAACGCACAATTCGGATCAAGCACCCTCGCGAGTATCTTATTCAATTATTATCGCATTTTTAGAATAAAGTCAAAGATAAATTAGATTTTTTCGGCTTTGCGTTAGTAGAAACACAAATCTATACGCAACAATGTTGTGTGCCAAATTTCAGATGGATCCATTCAGCAATTTTCAAGCCTATTGTGGATTTTCTTGCAATTTTATAATACAGATAGATATATATAATATAGATGGATGTAATATATATATCTCCACCGGACAGTCCTTGAGCTGCGTTGAACAAGGTGTGCGGTTTCGACAAATATGAGATTTAGTGGTATTTCTGTGTATAATTATAGGCCTAATTATTATGTAGCTATGTTGCTTAATACAGAAAAGAGAGTATTGCATACTGTCATTCCGGTGTCGATTTGACCCTGTATTACACATCGTGGTTAGATCTCATGATGCAGCTACATAACAATATTGTCATTACGCCCAACAAGCTTGATTCGATCGGGCTCTTCAAATCGAGGCAAAGAATTTGCATTTTCTATTGGCCTGATAAGCCTCTGTGTATGTCTAAGTCGAGACCTTTTTTTTTTTTTTTCCATTGAATGAATATTATCAATATGCGTTAAATTGGGTTTCATGATAAAAATTTGTTCAGAAGGGACAAATGTGTGAAAAGCAAAGTCTTTTTCACTAAACATTGAGACTCGCAACCCCCATATTTTTGTTTTGTTTTGTTTTTTCCATTGTGATAATCAGAATCATCAGTGAGTGTACAAAGAAACAGCTCCGTCCATGCCTTACCAAAATGTCACCAATAGACCTGTATTTTTAAAGGTCCCCCAACTCTCTCTCTCTCTCTCTCTCTCTCTCTCTCTCTCTCTTTCTCTCTCTCCCAGCACACTTACACATGCACCGAATTGTACATATAGTCGCGTAATTGTATCTTTTGTTTATCTCATAATGATCCATTATCAATTAAAAAAAAAAAGAAAGAAAAAAAAAAAGGATGAATCCCTTTGCGCTACATCTCTCTGCCAACAGTCAATAGGTAGTAAAGGACGCAGAACATGGCGCCGCCAGATTTAGCCCTTATAGCCATGGCTCCCAGCCGGTTAGTTTTAACCATGCGAGATACAGGATGCTTTGCTAAGATGACTTCTTTTTTTTTTTTTTCTGAGATACCGGTTGCTTGCTAAAGTGCATGAAGTCTCCCCCCCCCCCTCC
>JBCAUA010216314.1:0-20894 GCA_038406235.1 Peronia verruculata | reverse complement strand
AGGGTGTGTCTTTTATGATTTCACCACGCAGAAAAGGGTTATTAGGCAGAATAAGAATGTTGTACCGATATAAATGGCCTGGGACTCAGGCGTCCCGTCACAAAACAAAGGGTTAAAAAGTATGTTGTATGTAAAAAAAGAAAAGTCTTCTTTTTTTACCTAAATCCTATATTTTTCTTTTGACAGACAGTTTCTTTCATGTTTGGTTTCCACAGAGAGCTGTTCCAACAGTATCAAGCCAAAGCCAGTGGAACAAGTGTATAGGAAAAGGCATTGTTGACATAGCCACAGTATTGGCCAAGATGTGTTCACTTTCTTGAAGATCTCACTGCCACCAAACAATACACACAAGTATTTGCAACTACAAGTGACAGGTCAGGAATATTCAACTCCCGCAGCATGCTGCTTGTCAGTTGTGTTTGACGCAGGATTAATACCATAACCACATTGTACGTTTGTGCTCTGCAGCATTTGTGATTATCTGCCTTCATAATGAGATTGGAATAGTGGATTGTGAACCACCTCGGGCATATTTGCCAGATAGAATAAAGCTCACTACAAGAGCCAAAGATTTGTGACTATCTGATTTTATGCAGAATATTGATTGTAATCCTCATTCACAGAAGTGGCCAAATACTGGATACTGCTGTACACCATGTGACTTGATCTTTGAGATATGCTAGCCTGATATAGTAATTTTGCCTGAGAAGGTCTATTGCCACTTTGGATACCAGTAATGTGAATTCAGTGATGAAAATGTAAGGACATGGATTATTGTATGCTTTGCTAAATCATTCCTATGGTCAAGTGGTTGTTCTAGTATAATTAAACTGCATAATACATGGAAATAATTGTTATTGTAAATGCATTTTCCACCTGTGTTCATTTTGAAACCTTGTATTTTTCAATAAAGTTTTAAATACTTGGCAGATAAATAATGTTTTGTTTTTTTTGTTTTTTTTTAATTGCTCTAAGCACATAGACAGATGCTGAGGAAATATTTTCTTTTACAATAGTCTGCTTTTGACTATGTGAACCTGTAGCAAATTGAGAGTAAATCTGCTGACAGTCCTGCCTTTAACCAGGAAAGCAGATTTTGCTGTAATGTTAGATTTTCAATCCATATCAGTGGGTCAAAACATGACTGATCTGTGTAGAAGAATCAAATCAAAGTGCTATGAGTCCTTGTATATTGCATAAGGGTAATCAGAAAAAGCAGTTGTATTTTTCTTCCTTGCCTTATTTGTTGCTCTGTATAAAAAATCCTTGTCGTGGATAGTGGTGTTTGCTTAAGACAGAATGTTAGTTTTGTTATTATTTTTTTTAGATCACTTTTAAACTTCATATTAATAAAAAAAAAATGGCAACTCTTCTGTTCGTAAAAAATGAGGGCAGCGATAGGAACCAAAAAAAATATATATTTGTGTAACTCAGTCTCATTTTTTTTTTTTTTTTTTGCCCTGGTGTGCATCAGATTTTTTTTTTTTTTTTTTTGTGAGCAGGGAAATGACAGAATATTTACTCTTAATTCAGTATTTGTTTTCTTGTTAAGTATTAAATTTATTTTTTCATGCTTATTATGTTATGATGAATGTAAGAAAAGATGTTTGTTTAAACGGTACTCAAAATATTCTTTGCCTGGAGATTATTGTGTGTGACTACCAAGTTGGTATATTATTGAAGTTGATCGAACAGAAAAGATTCAGATTTTTATCCACTTGTTTTTTCTTTCTTAATATTTCATATTCTTGTTGATATTCACAACTATATCACTCAGACTGAGATTTCACAAGATATTTCTCTATTTTTTTTTTCTTTTCTATCTGAGGCTCCAGAAACCATGGCTATTGGCATTATTATTATTGTTAATTTATTATTTCCTTTTAATGTTTTTAAGCGTGAAGTGTAAATTCATGAAAGTCAGCACGTTATTTTAACCCCACAGTCAATGGTCATTTACTAGTTAAGTGTGTAAGTTTGAATGAGATCTTACCTCCCAGAATCTTTTTGTTTACCACCAGGATAAATTATAGTCAGATTGGCACTCCCTGAATGTTTAAGATGTACCACCCATATCCACTGCCATAGCAGATGTTTTTGTTTGAATGTTCTATTTCTTTGGAGGAAATGAGGAAATTGAGACATTTGAATCATCGTGTTAAAGATGTACCTTTTTTTCTTATGTCAGATGTACGTTTGCATTTCTTTTTTTTTTTTCTTCTTCTTCTCTTTTTTTTGTTGTCTGATATTGGTTTTGTATGAATTTTATTTGGTTATTACGGCATGTACTTAAGTGGCATTCGTTCCGATATTGTTCATCTAAAACTTGGCCTTAAGAAATGTATATGTGTATTCATGTGACTGTAATGTTGTCTCCAGCACCTTAGTCCACTATATTCCAGTCTTCAAAATTTTTAACCCCTGACTGCCTAGTTAGAAATGTTCACTAAATCAAAATTGTCACTTAAAATATTCCTATATTGTAGAAAAAGAGCATTTTGGGCGCTATTGTGAATCTGTTTGGCCTGGTGTTTGCCAGATAATTGTTCCATTCACTGCCAGTAGTTTAAGCCAAGATCAATACTGCCAAACTTCAAGCACTACACAATCAACCCGTCTTACCTGGCACCTGATTTCAGGCATTGGTCAGTCTAGTGGTTAAACTTGCCAGAAGGGTGGTAACTGTGTTCTGGTATAGATTTCATTTTTCAACCTCCTAGGGGTGATTATCTCAAGTATATCTGTTATAGCATCACAGTTGATCTTACGTTTATAGATAGGGGCTGTATAATCCAACTCATAGCTTTGAGACCATCAGCAGTGGTGAATCCCTCATAGAGTCTACAATCTTGTTTCCCTCACCAAACATATCACAGCCTGATAAAATTTTGTTGCTTTCTGTCTGTGACCATCTTCTGTTTGGGCAAAGTGAGAAATATATTCTCACAAAATGTCATACTGATGACTTCATTTCGCTCTCAGAAAATATGAGATATAAGCCCTTTGACCTGGATGTAGCATCTGTTTTCTCAAACTGGTTTTATATCATCCTGGTATACATAATACCCCTCTTCATGAGGTTGGTGACGATATACAGACTTTTTCTTTTTTTTTTTAAAGTAATTTTGCTTCAGCACTGCAAGGTGGCATAACATTACAGTATGTGATTTGAACTTTTTATTAGTTACAGCAATTTTGAGTGAACACAGGGACATGACCTGATGGTTAGGGAAATGTGAATACCTAGCAGAATTTGACGACAAGTCTCTCATGCTCCTTCTTCCAATTGTTTTCTCTGCCAATGGGAAGACTTGCTGATCTAATATATCCCTGCGGAAAATGTTTCCCAATCTTGAGGCAATTTTTAATTTTGTTTTCTTTAAGAAATACTAAGATTTTTTTTTTTTTTTTTTTAAATATTACTTATAGATCTCTACATCTTGTATTAGTATTGTTATGGTTTTTATTTTGTGTGTGTGTGGTCATGATATATACCAGATATTAAATTTGTGTCTCATGTCTTCATTGAATATGTCAAGACATTTTGGAGACTTGGAACAATGTATACCGATTTGAGAGAGAAATAAGCAAAGATCAAAATAAATGTTGTGCATTCATTTAAATTCAGGTGAAAGAGAAAAAGAAAGGTAGGTAATTATTCACCAGAGCTTGTCAAATAATACATTTTTGTATGAATTTCCAATAGAAATAACATATCACAAATACAGTACCTTTCCTACAAATTTCCACATGAAAATGGCATAAGTGTTAATTTGCCTGACTGGAGCATATGTCTTCCACCCGGGGCAAATGAGTCCGAAACACTGGGTGATTTCAATCTGTGGTCAGTTATAAATATTTTCCGATAACGATAATCCACTTTTTTAATTTTTTTTTGTAAAGGTTAAATTTTTGGTTTTTGAAAACAATTTTTTTTTATATGAGTCAGAAAATAGTTAAAAAGCGGTTGTAGATCAAAATTGCCCAGCACAACTTCCAACTAATTTGTCCGGAGTGCAAGAGATGTAATCCAGACAAGGAGCCTGACAATTTTTCTTGGTGCTTTGCCATGTTGCTGTAGGCTGTTGCGACAGATTCCGGTTATTGTAAATTTTACCTCACACCTTGGGCAATTATGTACAGATTATAGTTTAATTTATGTCAAAATAATTTTAACCCATGAATTATAACCTTGTATTTTGGAAATATGTGTAATTTTCTTTTAAATGATTTAACAGAGGAATCATTAAATATTTGCAGATCATCTTTATTTCATCATTGGTGTTGGGAGTTTCTTTGTATGTGTTTGGCTTATATATATCTTGTTGGCTCTGTGTTTGTAAATGTGTGTGTGTGTGCAGAATTGTTTGTCTGTCTGTCTGTTGATCAAGCTATCACTCTGTGTCTGCTGGGCTTCATTTTTGCTTTTGGTCTCAGCTCTTTGTACGTTTGTTTTCAGAATTCCACTGCATTACCATAAAATCACAACAGTACCCAAACAAATATCGTCAGAATTATCACTTGTTAGTTCTGTCTACATGTGAGTTCCTTTGCTTTTATCTCTTGTAAGTTTTGTCCATGTGAATGTTTTGCTAAGTTCCTTTGTACTGTCTCTTGTTAGGTTTCAAGTTTGTCTATGTGAATGTTTCGTTAAGTTCCTTTGTATTATATCGTTTGCTTTGTCTATGTGAATGATTTGTGAAGTTCTCTTGCATTATCTCTTGTTAGCAAAGGAATTCTGCATGTACACAAAGGCAAAGCTATCTCTTGTTAGTTTTGTCTTCGTAATATATATACAGTGTGTATAGATATACACCTCGTATATATATACATATATATATCATATATATATATATATATATCATATACATATATCATATATATATATATATATATATATTGGCCAAAATCTGTAAAAACTGAAGTTATGACATGTTAACTTTGACTCCTGATTTATTAAATTACACAGTTTGTGATAATGACTCACCTATACATTGCCTCGAATTGATACTGCCCTTTTGTCTTGTTATCCTGGTGGCAGGGCATTCAATACAAGAAGTTGCTGCCCAATGAGGGTTGTAATAGTTATGAGGACATGGTTGGCAGGGCTTGAGTCCTGTGACACTGAAATGTCCTCGATTACACAGTTCTGAAGAAAAATAGCATTTCATCTCATGAATTCCAAACTTCAAAATGCAAGTAACAAGACAAAGTCAACTTTCCTTAGTTTTTAATGATACTAAGGAGTCATGTTCTTCTGGGAGAATTCAAATCCATCACTTATAGTTTATCACACCTCTAATCAAGGGAAACGTCAATATCAATACTGTAGTAAAAAAATGAACAGAAAAAGAGTATAATAAAATAGATGCAAGGCAGACGTTTTTACAGCTAGAGACTGTGTTCACACAGGATAAACTTGATAATAAAACTGAACAAAAAAAAAAAATGGGTTTAAGAAAGTCATGACATGAGCAAGGTCACCAATAAAAAACTGATGCTGAGGATCAAAATTTCAAATGTGTTCTAACAAAATGTTTATTCATTGTCATGCTACATCATTTGGAATGACTGTCAAAATCCAAATTTGTACCAGCCAAAATGATCCAAACGCCACTCATAATTGACATCTCAGAATTTGACTACTGGCCCAAAGACAGCAGGGACATCTAAGAACTGTTGAGGCAGAGACAAAATGCTTTCTATGCCACCTTCTGCACAGAAGAACAGCAAAGCAGTAACCAGATATCTAAGTTGGAGTAAGAAAGACAGACTTAAAAGCAATCTTTCAGAAAGAGAGCAAGAGCCAGGAAACAGGAAAAACTGGAGGAGAGTTCTGGCTCTGCTCCTGGTAGATCCTGAAGCAGATGATCACCACAGACGAATACAATCATAAGAAAGGAGGCTGAAACAGGACAAATGTGGTTTTACTGCAATAAAGACAAAATTTTGTAGCATCTGTACATTAAATTTATTTGATACTTACAGAAAGTGTGGACCAAGGAAAATAAAAATTATGTCAGATGTTTTCCTTAAAATTTTAATTTTTAATCATTTTTCCACAATTTTATTCTTCTCCAAAAAATGGAAAATGTGTATATATTATATATCTAGTGGAATAGCAGCAAATACATTTTATAAAGTATCCAAAAGAAGTCTTAGAAAGTTATATGGGGTAAAAGAATATTTCTGCAAAATTGATGATTTTGTGACTATTAATTTATGAGCAATTTGTTTGAAAAGGTGGAGGAAAATCAACAACGTTTACATTATTTTCATAGTGATCACAAATAGTTTTCACAAAAAAGAAAAAAAATACTTTAGGTAAAGAAGAAAGATATTTCCATGAACTTTACAGTGAAAAAAAGTGTTGAACTCAAAAATGTGGGTTTTCGCTTACACTGCTGACTTTGGCCTAAAAGACTCCAAGTTGTGGAGCACCAAGTCTCAAAGCAATGACAGCAATGCAAAACAATATTTTTAGGTCACATTAGTCTTGCTCATATCTATCTTCTTTCATTTCTCCCCCCCCCCCCTCCCCAAGTTTTCCTAAGTCAAAGTTTCTCCTCTGAGAATGGTGTGCATAAAAAGCTGGACTATATCCCTTTGAAAGACCTACCTCCACAGCCTGGACTTTCACTGTCACTGTTTTCATTCAGACTGTAAGCTTCCCCATTTGTATCACGATCAGTCATATCACCTCTCAACATGGGGCATAGGTCACACATTATGGAACCATTTTTGTTTTGATGGTATTTGATAGGACATGGTAAGCAAGGTTCCAGTCCAGTGGCAGAATAGGTGTTCTTTGCACATCGAGCTGATTGAAATATTGCAAAACGTGGTCAATATAGGCAATATGTAATAGGCGGTCTATATTTTAATAAATTTTACAGAATTGTGGCAAATACCGTAAATTAATTTTAACCTCTTCATGCAACAAAAACAATTACAACAAATGAGACCTTTAAATGATTATTTTTAACTTTACTTGGCACAGTCCTGCATAATTTTTCAATACAGACAAAAAATCCTGCAAAAGAAGCCTCTTTTCAATTGATTGGAATTATAAAATAACTGTCTTTGGGGTGGAAAACATATCTAAAAGTTTTGTAAAGACTGTTGCACTGACACAGCACTAATATATATCTTCTCCAATTTTTAACTGAGCTATAGACATAAAATCACCTCGGCATTCATTTTCCTGTTGGGCACCAACATCATATGTTGTAAATCCTGGACTACAGTTGATGCACTGCACTGCACCTGGAGTGTTCTGGTATGTCCCTTTGGGACATTCAAGACACTGTGGGTTTGTCTTATACTGGCCTATTTTACATTCTGATATACCAACTGTAAATTTGAAAGGCAAAACACTGTATCAAAATGTGACAATTCAAGATTTCTTCATTGCTGAATTTGAATCAGAAACACTCAAGAGCTGACACCATGACATGTATCAATTTTGTGCAAACCACTAACTTAGTCAATCAGCCTTCCCTAATTTTATTTCATGTTACAAAAAACTATGAGCTTCACCAATTTTCTATTTCTGTTGTAGCTACAAGAACTTCAACACAAGTAGATATTAACCCTTTTGCATGGGCTAGAAAAATAGACTATAAATGCTTATGTTACATTTTAAATATGTCTGTCAAGTTCCTGGTGGATGTTATCTCGATGTAAATGCTACTTGCCATGAGACTTGCCTTTGTAAACAGAGGAAATATTATTACTCTACAAGAAAAATACGACTACCATTATGGACTTAACTGCTTATTCTTTTACTCTTGTTGCTTTTATTTCTTGTTCTATTACATTTGTCCTGTTTCTTCTACTTCTTATTTTTTTTATGTCCTAAAATGTACTAGACTTACATCCATTTACACATGCTGGATAGTCATCATCAGGTTTAATGTTCATTGGGCACTGCTGACAAGTAGGTCGCACCCAATGGGTACCAGGAGGACACTGATCTGTGGTAATATATGTAAATATCAGATCAAAGAAATGTCTCACATTTCATGTATAATGACTTCGTAACTCATATATTATATTTTGATAACAACAAAAACAAAGACTAACAATCACCTTCATAGGATTTTCAGAAGCCGTTTCAATTGTTCAAGATCATCTTAGAAATAGAAGAGTGAACATTCATTGATGGGACACTGAGCTATGCAAAAAAAAAAGCTGCCAGCAGGTTGAGCAATGAGCAGGCTGATAAGAATAGAGCAAATGAAAATATTTACGAAGTGAGTAGGATTGGCATAATCCTATGGTACAAGAAATAGGAAATTGTAGAAAAAGTCTAGCAGAAACCTTCAACTAGATAAACTGAGACAATATATGACTTGGTGAATAATCAGCAAGTCTATTTATCTCATCGCTGTGTCACGAATTGTGAGATTCCTGCCAATCTACTTACTTTATTTACAACCTATGCAAGGGCAGAACAGAGATAAGATTATATCTTTGTCTCAAATCTCACAATAAAAAAAACCTAATTTAAAACATGACATATAACAATCAAATAATTTAAATATGACCACATAAATATTCTACTTACAACACATATCATCAACAAATGCGAAACCTTCTGGACAAACATCTGTTCCCCACATTCTGGTTGGTTTGTTCAGGATGGCCTGTCCACAAGATCCAACCACTGTCTCATTAAAGTCTAGCTGAGAGTGAGCCAGATTTCCACACCACTGAGCTGTTTTGGTTACCAAAGGGTTACTAGGCCTGGATTCTATGATGATCTTCATTGTTGTTGTCAACTAGATAGAAAACAAATCCTCTTATCTCTTTATTATTATTATTATTATCAATCCTATGAGAGGGAGGTTCATCCGATGAATTATCTAGGAATATCTATCAAAAAACAATTTGTTCTTCCAAGTTCATTCCTTGAATGTCGTTGTTTTTATTATTAAACAACCCCCAAAATAAAAAAAAAATGCAACAGAAATATGATAAATCTTTAGACATATAGAAAAATACACCACCACTGACAAAAAAAGCAGGCATCACCCAGTGCCCAGGTGAAATAACTGCAATCCAACATCTGAGGCAAACAAAATTTTGCTTGGCTCAAAGGAATTCTCAATGGATATTTTAAAGTTTTGCACTACTTTTCACTCTTTTACGAAAAATTATAGTCAACACTATTTTACTACAAATCTGAGTCATTTTTCTGTGTTCCTGATTAATGCCTTATGGAAACAGGGTTGCCCACAGAGGATTTGTTGCCAAACAACCGTTAGAGATCTCTGGTTTATCAACAAAAATGAAGTGAAGTATATATTCTTGCCGTTGACAGAACCCAATACAATACCCAAACTGCCAAATGCATTGGCACCTCATGAGACTATCTGATCCCCAAATAATTTCATATCCCTTCTCCAACATTTCTCTACTATTCATAACCAATGCAAATAAGAAATCTAAATCCTCTGTCTCACCTTATTCTGAGCACCTTGGCTAAAGATTCCTATGCTTTGCACTTCACTTATGGTGAGGTCCCGAGAAGCACTCTGACAGACTTCCAGAATTTTAGATTGGACAACACTCTCAGCAGCTTTCTGAACCTCTGGACACTCATGGGCAACGTCTCCAGTGTAAAGTAACTCAAATTTTAAGTGCAGCTCATAGTCTGGGAACCTGCCATCTTCGGAAAAAACAGATTTTAAACGCTTCAACAGTGACTGGTTTTCTTTCTTTCTAATATTGTAAAAGTAATAGTCTTTTCATTTATTTGTAACTCATAAACTGGAAAAAAAAACCCTCAGCTTTCTGTTTCTCTAAAAATTAACTATTCTCCTGCTCTCTCCCATTCAAATCATTAGAATGACAGGATAGGGTAACCCACGAGAAATCAACTTGCTTGAAGTAAACTCTCGCTTAAAGTCAACCTGCTGAGGCAGTCCCATTTTTTTTTTCACTTTATATTTCATTCATCTTGTTTCTGATAGTGTCAACACCTTCATTTGCTTGTCAATTCCAAATGACCCACTTTGGCCTACTGCAGCTGTAAATTGTGAGGACAAAGAAAAAAACAAGTCAAAAAAAGAGATTGAGAGACCCCTCATTATGACACAATAAAATATAGCCTGAGAGCCTATCAGTGTGTGAGAAAATGCTAGGCTTTGTTCATCTGTATCCCCCCCCCCTCCCCCACTGATGGGAATATGCAAACAGACATGCACACAGCCACACTCAGCTGTCCTCACCCTTCATGCATGCATTGGCGAGCCTGTGGACACACACCAAGACTACTGACCACCTTAATACATACACACTACATTACTCCCACTCCGAGTGGCACACACTTCCATGCTTGGCCCTCTTTGTCAGCCTCATGCTGGTGTGGATACACAAAAATCTACCCACACTCAGCTCTCGGTGCCCAATTTGTTGATGCACATACATACACACAGAAAGTGTAGACAGGCATTACATTAAATTTCAGTCACATCTTTAGGCCACATTCATTCCTATTCCTACTCCAACATTCTGCACTCGCCATGACTACTTCTAGTCAACTTTTACTTAACTCTATGATCAGAATGTCTGAGAGAAAGAGAAGAACAATGTTCTCAGTCTAGATACAAAGCTGAAACTTCTTAAAGATATTGACTCGAGGCACAATACTTCTGCTACTAGCTTAGAGTTGGAGGGGGAAGCTCTGGTGGAGATTTTTTGTTTTCTTTAAGGGCATAACCCAATAAATTTTATACAAAACATACATTATTTTGATTCCCTGTGCCTACCAACCTTGCTCAAAGTCAATGCTTTTTCTTGGTCCCCAGAGGTTGATTTTAGGCAGATTCCACTGTATTGCTCATAAAATAGTATTCAATCACTTGAATGATTATGCTAGGTCTTTTTTGCACTAGGCCTTAAACCCTGTCTTGCATACCCATCCTTAAGATTTTTGCCATATCTGTTTTTAAATGGGAAAAAAAATTATTGTAAGCTACTTACTTTCGAAACATAAATCCGTTCTCATTTGTGCATTTTTGTTTAAAATTATTTTTAATTAAAATGGCAATAATAAAGTATGTTTTCAATTTACCAATACACTGGGGCACTCTGTCATGTGGCTGCCAAGTATTCTGACAAACATAGACCTCAGGTGGCTGGATAGCAAATCCTTTGCCTTTATCACATGAAACACTGCATGAGAGTCCCTGTTACAATAAATTGCAGTTTGTCCATATGTAATTTTATCTAAAATCCAACTATTTATTTCAGATACTCATATATTTTTACTTATTTTTTCTTTTCAATATGCAAAATGATCACCAAATGATAAAAGAAATGTCTCAATTGCAATATTATCCTCAAGAAAGCAGAATAATTTGCTAGTCCTCAATGATGTAACATTGTCATTGCTTAAGTTTTAGTACAAAAATTTAAAAATTATAAAATAATGTAAAGCTTTACATGTGTAGATTTTATCTGCAAGAATTCCAAAATGTTCAACTATATTGTAAATTCCAGCTATACAGAAACACTATAACTATAATTATTAAGTGATCAATCTACATTATAAAGTTAACTGGCGTGAAATTTATACCTGTCTGTTGTCTGCTGCATATGTGCATGTCCTATTGCCTCCCACAGGGTTGGGCAGACTCCACGGCATACAATCTGAAGCTAAATTAAAAAAAGTTAAAAGTAAAAATCAGCAGAATGAATTCAAATATAATTTTAATTTTCTTTTTGTAGCTAAGCCAACTCTACAGTGCTTGAAAACACAAAGAAAAACCTGCCTTCTACTGTGATATCAAAATTCAATGTGACAAATTTATAGTGTCGGTAGCTTTCTTATTGAGCCATCCAACAAACAGCCTTACTTGCCGTCAAATGAGAAGCAACCAACAATACAAGTCCCCTCAGCAGGGTCAAAAGATTGGGAAGAACTGTATGACAAACTAGCCCAGCCTATCCCCCCCCCCATCTTACAGAAGGTGGAACTAGAAAGCTGAATAAGAGTTATAACCATCTATTACCACTGCTACAATACCTATGGCATAAAGACTAACAGCCTGAAGATATCCCTGAAACCAAACTGCAGACAGCGAGAAATGGAAGAGATCATAAGGCAGAAGACACAGCTATGCAGACGATTGAGAAGTGGGTCAGTATTCAAGAAGAGGGGCCTTCAAGAAATCTGGAGTTATCTGAAGGAGAGAAGGAGAGATATAATACACTGAATAGAGTAGTGGGAAAGAATAAGAAAGCGAAAGACATGCCTTAACCACAAAAGATTCCTCAATAACCCTTTCCACATGCAAGAAGTCTCTTTGAAAATCCAAGATCCAGTGAGCTCAATGCAAGTCAGGATGAATTGGAAGGGCACTAGCGAAAGACTTATTCAGCCCATAATGGAAAGAGGTACTGGACATGATTAGCGGACTGGTATGGCCTTCCCAGCCAGGCAGAAAATTCAATCCCATGCCATCCTATACCATTGTGTTTCATAGATCAACTCATTGTTTTCCTTCCCTACTTTCCTTGTTCTTAAAAAACTCAAAAACTCAAAAAGTTACTGACTGACTTCCACCAAACTCAGTATGAAACAAACAAATGGTGACTATACGGTAAGAGACATTTCCCAGCACATTTGCAGGAAATGGTGTGAAAAAATTATAAAGTGTGAAGGGAACATCTCAACTGACCACCAGAGTATCCTGCATATGTCATGGGAAACATTGACAGTGAGTTAATGGTTTCCTTAGGGACAGTTATGTTTCCTACAGTCTTAATAAGAGCAAAAGTAGTTCAACTGATAATAATTTTCTGCCTTTTAAATATATGTTTAAAACATGGATTCATACAGACACCACAACTCCAAGCAAACTGTGGCACATCTAGACAAAACATATTACCAGTGAACAATACAGTAGTCCCACTCTATTTCAGCCCCTTGATTCAGTTTCTCATATATGGCCTGTTTCTCACTGATGTTCTTTTTTCTTTCTTAATCTGTGTATCAAACATTTGGCTGCAAAATGAGATCTCAATTTTATGGTCAAGCTTTCATACAAATATCACTCGTAATTCTCACATTTGACAGTGGCAAAAAATGAGCACTTTGCTATATTGCCATCAGCATCTATTGCCCTTGCAGTTACTAAGATGATATCTGTGGCACGAACAATGGAGCCCTCAGGCGGGTCATATGTGATATTCACAATGGCATTATTATCTGTTGCTGTGACATCAATATTGTTGTAATTTATAACTGTATACTCCTTTGCTGTTTGATCAATAATAGTGATGAGCTGAGCAGGGCAAGAGATATGGGGAGGAACATCATCTGAAAGACAAATAATAATAGATTTGGAATTCTGAGAACATTTCAGAAAAACAGAATAAACAGAGAAACAACTCATGAATAATACATGTACACTGCATACATTGTCCTTTTCTGACACTGTGGCAAAATTTCCATCATCTCATTAATAAGGAACTATCTTTGAAGAATTAATAGTAGATCTACATTCTATCTAATTGTGAATTTTTCCAAATTACCTTAATCTGCATGAATGAGAAGAAGACAGGCAAGCAATAGTTTCAATGATAAATAACAAAACGAATAGAAAAGATTTTTTTTTTTTTTTTTCGTAATCAGAGAGATGGGAGAGGAAAATGTGAAGATGTCAATCTCACCTATAACAACAACAGATATTATGCAAGATGCTGTATTCCCTGCTGCATCAGTAGCCTGAATCTCTAAGGTCATATTCTGAAATAGTCAAAAAGTAAATTATAGATCTGAAATACAAAATAGTGTGTCCTCAACAAGGAAAGAGTAGTTTACTGAAAAAGCTAAACAATGTGATGGTTGCTTTCTTGGGATAAGACATTAAAATTCTAATACTATATTTCCTTCCATAAATAAATTCAGTAAAACCATTATGACAGTCTGAGATGAAGTTTAATAAACTGAGTGAGAAAAACAGTAAGACAATTTCACTGAATTCATCAATCTGCCAAATTTAACAGACCATTGTAACAATAATTTTTTAAAAATGAATAGCTTATATAGTTGGTCTCTAGTTCTAACTCTAACAAATAATATAATAATAATAACAAATAACTAACCACTAACAAATAATATAATATCTGATATTTATTACTATAGTTGAGGCTTAACAGAGATTTCCTTTCCCTTTTCATTGCGTATGTATTTTAACATATTCTTACTAGCGGCTGTTTCCAGGACAAGATGTGAAGATTGCACCTAAAAACTGCAATTTCCATTCAAAATAACAAAATTTGTCCTCCATAAATTGACCTATTTGAACAAAATGATTATGTACATCCATGTGAGCACCTGTTGACAAGCCTAGATTGTATATCCAGAACTAAAAAACAAGGTCATTACTAGGGCTTCACAATTATCAGCTACAGTTACAGAAGAATAGCAACAACTTAACATGACCATTTAAAAGAAGTGGTCACTACTAGCCATACTTTGTACATTGTCAACATCCAGACAGATAATTACTGACTCTCAAAATGACACAAAGGATGCATGCAAAGGTTAAAACTGGTTGGTGATATATCTGAAGTATTTGGATCACAACAAAATAAAGCAAATATGAGATGCAACACAATGAAATTGAACACTTGTCAAACTGACGCTACTGGAGAAATCGCATTTTCCAACAGTGGAGAATTTGTAATGCAATTTTTGTTTTCTTCACAGAACCCTTTCTGTTTCACCTAAAGATGCATTTCAGAGTTAAATTTGCTGAAATAGATTGAGTAAAAGCCCAAATATTGTAATTTATGGGCATGGCTTAATAAAGATTAAGAAGGACTAACAAAAGTGATCGACCATTTTCTCACTAACTAACAGGTCACTCCCATGATCCTTAACTGCCGATGTCTCAACTTCTAGTTAATGAAGGAAAAAAAAAAAGTGTTCACACCCAAAGAAGGAAGTGAGTGACCTTCCCAGTGATACCAATAACTCAATATGCCCAAAATTCAAAGAGCTCCATTTTGTCATATCACAGCTCATAATTATGATTTTTGTTCTCAAGTGATTTGATGTCAATAGGTAATGTCCTCTCAGTTATATGAGAAGAAAGCAAACATTAAGACCACACCTTGTCAAACAGAAAAGGCTCAGTAAAGTTGGTAGGATAAACAGTGATCCTGGGTTCAATTCCTGAAGAATCTATGGCAGTGGGCAATGAAATAGTCTGTGGATGAGGACCATGATGCCCCACTTTAAGCTCTACTGGATTTTCTGGACAGCCATAGAACTGAGGGGGATCATGATCTGGGGACACAAGCAGAACACGTGACTTGGTAACTGCCATAATGAAACCTAACAGATTCCTAACATTTCTAAACCTCATTCCTTTATGTACAGCCTAGTAAAAGGTTTTATTATTATCTTTGAATGCAATAAGAATGCAGCTAGTTTAAAGGTATAAAGTACATTTGAAGGGTTTCAGGGCAAAATATGACAAATGCCATTTTTTTAAATTTTGAGTTATACCCCTTAATACTGGGAGTGGTGATAGTACTATATGCTAAGGATTTTCCTTTTCACCAAATGCCATTTATCCTTCCCGAAGTCTTAAAAAATTATAGTTCTTAATAATAAATTACTAACTACTTGAGAGCAAATTGTCATTTTTCTCTAAACAGTGATTTTGGATATGTGTCATTTGCCCCCAAACCCTTCATTTATTGACTATGCAAGCAGATATGACTTTAACTTTTTAACTGGCTATATTATTTTTAATTGCCAAGATTGTAACTTTGAGTAAAACAAAATATACATTAAGAACTTGCAACATCCCACCTGCACATGTAGGAAGAGATGCATTCCACTGTGGCTGGGAGATACTGGCCACATTTCTCTTGCTCCGAGTTGATGAGTTCAGACCTAAAAATGTCAATCACAAAGATAATTGTTTGATTTTTTAAAATGAGCACAAATGTTTATTTATATAATTGCCATTTATTATTTGAATCAAAAATAATATCATTTTTATTGATATTTGTCAGTATTTATTTCTTTGTCCAGTTTTTTACAGATATTAAAATAATTATTCTTTGATTGCATAAAATAACTATCACTAAAACAATCAATTCAGGAAACATTTTTCTTTGTCCCTTTTCATTAAAAATACAGTGTATCTGTATATTATGATTAAGTTACAAGATAGGGTAAGACACAGTGAACTCGATTTGTCCTTTCAAAAATATATATGTGAAGACATCTCTAGCAGCTAATCAAAATTGGTTGTATGTTGAATTTCCACCAAACTGTATCATTAATGTCAAAACCATCGTTCATACACCTCCATGTGGTCAAAAATATTCAGAATTAGCTTGATCTGATTATACCGAGGATGTTGTAAACTGAAGACACAAAAGATGACTCCCCGGCATTAGCTATAATCAGAGGAGAAATCAACAAAATAAACAGTTTAGCTCATAAATCTGTTCATTACCTCTTACCGTCCTGATATACTTATAATCTACTCATAATTATGAGCAAAGTTTCTTATTTAGAAATGAATGTCCTTTTATTTTCACAGTTATACAAAAACATTGATATCCAACCACAACCTCCTATTCCAATCTAGCAACTTATGACTCATTCTGACTGGCTGAGAGACATACAAATTTATCAATCTGACAATGACAAAGATTTTCACCTTTGGATTCTGAGAAAGCAGCTTGTGTTGTTTGAGAATCACATATATGTGTCCGAGGATTGTACACCAGTTGGTTTAAGCATTCCCAGCGAGTATAATTCACAGTGTAGTTTTCAGGAAAGATGACAGGGCCTCTGCATTTTGCAGAAATACCATTTATCATGGTAGATATTGGACTGGATAATGAAGTGCTCAGATGATGATAGGTCTGTTTAGTGCAGTTGATGATTTCTATCTTACTCCCATGGAAAGTGACCAGTCTGACAGGTATAAGGATGGTAATCTAAAAAAAAAAAAAAAACAGCATTTGTCACACAACTAGTAAACTTAGTCAGATGAAATTCCAAGGGAAATGAATGTACTTACTTTTGACCAAAAAAAAATATATTGGTTCCAACCTTCCATGCCAAAATAATAACACTGACAATTAACTCCTCAGATCTCAGGTTCAGACATATATACTTACTTGAGAAAGCCTGCTCTGACATTCAACTCATTTTATTAGGTCCTGTGACATTTCTAGAGTTACCTTTCTTAAACTGCTTCACCCCAGTATCAACTTATTGAGAAATATAACTGTTCAATCCTAGCAAAAGAGATAGTTTTTCCTGTATCGATAATATCTGTATGATGTGACTGACTTAACATTACCATTTTCATTTCATCGTAAAGTACAAGAAACAATCCATGGAAAATTAATGCAGGATTACATATTCAGTCAATGACTCTTTTGAACCCATACTTTCATCTGTCAAATATTTCCTTCAAATAAAAAAAAACATTTGCAGCATCTTACATTTTGCTTTTCAATGATCACATCTCCATTTTTATGCAGCACATAGGTGTCCTTTGTATGGCCACACAGTGTTTGGGACTTAAGGTTTTTTCGTATTCCTGAGATGACATCAACTATCATTTGGTGAGCTGAACTATGTATATCATGGATGCAGGCTGCTCCCTCAAATGTGCCAGTCACTTCAACTTTAATGCCAATTGCATAGACTGGAAGATTTTCTGTAGAAAAAGAAAGTCAAAAGTTCTTTCTATAACATTTTTAAATGAATGCATACCGCGATCTAGAAAAATACAACAACAAATACTCCAATGCCAAAGTTCAGATGTATAAAGGGGGTATTTTATTCATAAAATATTTATGGCGGATTCCACAGAGCATAAAAAGGTAAAAATTAAAACTTGCTAAAATTTGCCATGTAGGGTATCATTTTAAAGGGCATACAAAACCCATCAAGAAAACATGCAGTTTTTAAATTAGACCTCTTCTGCTACCTCGTAAGAGGTAAAAGAGTTAACATCCTCTGTCATTTATAGCAAAACCCTAAACTGTTGAGGAAAGTCCATTTTCAGCCTCCAAACACATAATTAAAACATTTTATATGTATAACTAATTTATATCATAGTTAGTTGGCAAAAACAGTGTGTGTGTGTGTCAACATTTATAACAAGCATTTTTAAAACAGAACATGGCCTCTGGCATTCATGGGAGGAGGGGGGAGGGGGGGGGACGGATTGAATACTCCTCCGCTGATAATTTTCTGGTCTGTCACAAAGAATCTACCAACTGGTTGCTGGACATACAAGAAAAAAAGTCTGTCTCGGTCTATCAGGTGCCAGCACAACGTGAAATATTAATTGTTACAAATATATTCACTTCACTATAAAACTGCCATTCTATGTGTTGCTTGAAATTAAAAAAAAATTATCTACAAAAACATATCTTGTTCGAGAGATCGATTTATAAGAGTTTCCACAATTGAACAGAAGATCAGTTCCAGCTGCTTCATCTTGAATGGACAATTGACTTTAACGAGACGCCGTAGAGCCCAGGGCCATAATGGGCATAGATGGCTGAAGGAGCGCGATTCCAACTCAGACCAAAGTCCATATGACGCTGCCCAGCCAAACCCGTCAGGGAGCTGTGCAGCCGATAGAGGGAAGAAGGGCACCCCCAAAACCACCTATACCACCAACATCAACATAGCCACATACAACACACACACGTTATGAACAGACACAGATGTTAACAACTAAATAAAAGAATGAAAAGTCCTAAAATGGAACATCACAGGCTTATATGAGATGAAAAGATCTGGACAAGGGCTGACAGAAATAGCAGGAGGCATGTGGCTATACCAAACAGGAAAAACAGAAGAGACACCAAACGCTAAGGGCATTGCATTCCTGGTTCACTAGAATTTCAAACACTGCATAGAAGAATTCAAAACATACAATGATCAGATAATTTCATGCAAAGTAAAAACACAGAAAAAAGCACTTCAAATAATACATGTATATGCACCAACATCAAACTGCGATGATGAAGAAATTGAAGAATTCTATGAAATTCTGGAAAACATCATCGACCGCAAAATAAACTCTCACATTATCATCACAGGAGATTTCAATGCAAAAATAGGAGTTAAAAACAAAGAAGAAAACATCACAGGTGTAGGCATTTTTGGAATTGGAGAAAGGAACCAAAGGGGAGAGATGTTAATCAATTTTGTTGAAAAAGAAAGAATGTACATAACAGACTCGGTCTTCCACAAACCAAAAAAACAGATACTGGACAAGGGAGAGCCCAGATAGTAAAACAAAAAATCAGATAGACTACATAATAACATCGAATAAAATCATAGTCATGAACTGTGAGGTCATCACAAAAGTCGACAGTAAGAGCAAAGATCAAGATCAAGAAAAACTACAGAGGCTTAAGAGAATTGACAGATAAAAACCGTTAAAAGTAAACAAAGAACACATAGAAAGAAATAAAGAGGAATTTCAACTAAATCTGAAGAATAGATTCCTGTTTATACAAGAAGAAACACCCACAATAGACATTCTTAACACAATCCTAAGGGAAGAAACTAAGAAACTACGAGGGAAGAAGAACACCAAAAGAAATAAACCAACTTCAGAAGATAACAAAATTGAAGAGCTGGATAAAAAGAGGAAAAAACTTCATAAAAAAGAAAACAAGAGTGAAAGAGAAAGGATAGAATATGCTGAACTAAACAAAACAGTAAAGAAAATGAAGAGAAACAGAAACAGAAAGAAAATGACGCATAAGATAATAGATATAATAAAAAAAAAGGCAAGGGTCCAAAGGAAATATATAAACAAGGAAACAAGCAGACAATAGCCAGCATGTTGAAGAGAAATGGAGGAACAACAACTAATAGAGAAGAAAAAATGGAGGAACAACAACTAATAGAGAAGAAATACTCAACACATGTGCAGACTTCTATAAAACACTGTACCAAAAAACTGTGGAAAACCTGAATCATTGCTACATTCAAGTCAAGATATAGAAGAAGGTGTACTGAAGAAGAGATAAAACATGCAATCCCTGAATGCTGGAAAGAAGCAAAAATCATTATACTGTTAAAAAAGGGAGACCGAAGAGATATCAAAAACTACAGACCTATAAGTCTACTAGATCATACAAACTATTCACAAGAGAACTACAAAACAGAATAGGAAAACAACTTGATGAAAATACAACTGCTATAGAGGAAATTTTCAAATCATCTGATCTTAAGAACGGAATAGACATTGATGGAGAGCACTTAAAAGACCTCGGATTTGCTGGCGATGTGGCACTATGCACAGAGGACCCAAAACAGATGGAAAGCAACTTAAATAAACTAAATATCGAAAACAAAAAGGTAGGACTGAACATTGACAAAGGAAAAACAAAATATATGACAAACTGTTAAATCAAAAGAAGATATATGTGGAAAACAAAACCATCCAAAAAATAATACAGTACAAATATCTGGGTCAAACAATACAAATGGAAAATCAACAAACTGCGAGGTAAACACAAGAATAAGAATGGGATGGAGTTGCTTTGGAAGATACTGAGAGATATTTCAAGATACAAAGATATCAATATCACTTAAAAGGAAAGTCTTCAACCAATATATTATACCCACCATCACCTATGGTTGCCAAACATGGACAATATCAAGGCAGATAGTCACACAACTTCAAACAGCACAGAGAGCAATGGAAAAAAACATGCTGAAAATAAAACTACCAGACAAAATACCACACAAAGAAATAGGGGGAAAAAAATGGAGTCACGGATATAGTAGAAATCGCTCTCAAATTAAAATGGAAATGGGCAGGCCATCTAATGAGAACACAAGACAACAGATGGACAAAGAAATG
>JBCAUA010216203.1:0-20895 GCA_038406235.1 Peronia verruculata | reverse complement strand
GGCAACAAAGAGAATACACCTCATCAAATTCAGTTTTAAAAACTTAAAAAATGTTCTAGATTTAGAAATGATGTCTAAAGTCAATCCATAGAATCTCAAATGCCATTTATTACTTAGCGGTAAATACTAAACAATAATGCCTAGGGAGGTTTGGGATTCAGGTCAGCCCCGATTTCTATAAATAGATCGATTCGGACATCGGGCAGCCCGCAACAAGAGCTAAAAGATAGGGGTTGTCTAGTGCGCATACAAGCACTCGAGCGGGCATGGATAAAAACAAATGATTTTGACGTAATTGAATAGGAAAATGGCCATTCTACGGAGTCACAAAGTATCAAGCGCGGGCATTCATAAGTTTTTCTGTGCATACAGTTCAAAGAAACCTAAATTTTAAACATGAATATCTCCCGATCTATGAACTTCTCACGAATCGCTCAAACGCCATTTTGAAGCGGAACTCTTCGTCTTTTAAAAACACAGACTTACTTTGAATAAACGATTGAAAACGAAACAAATATCAGGAGTTTGCCAACACGACCTCGGCGGTCGGCATCGCGCTCGGTCACAAGCCTCTACGGGCAGCGGCACGGTAGTTTTGCACGGGAGCCACGCACGATAGTGAAGTGCCTACATTGCATAGCCCTAACAATTCAAGCATTCTTCCCAGTGTAAATAGCTTATTCCTTTTTTTTTTTTTTAAAATTTAAACAGATTATGGTGTATTTTTATGTTTTTTACATATCATCTAACGCCATGCTGCGTCTGCCTTTCAAATCATATTTTTCAGTTTCTGATCTTAAGAGCCAATATGTCCTGTTCCTGGTCTTTTGAAAAGTATACTTTGAGTCTCCATCTTAAATTGATTTAGTTTTAGTGTTCATATCCCATTAAGTTATTTCCTGTTCCGTGAATGATGTTGTTTCATGTCTGATTATTTTTACTCATCTTCCCATTTTGACACCTTCTGCTTCCACAGGAATACACGACACAGATTGATCTATGGTCCGTAGGCTGTATCTTTGCTGAGCTCCTGTTGATGAAAGCTCTGTGGCCAGGCAAATCGGAGATTGATCAGATCAACAGGATATTTAAGGTCAGTTGGGATACGAGTGGTTGTAAGAGGATTGTTGTACAGGACAAGTTTTTGCAAGCATTTGAAGATCTGTGTTAGGAAAGATAAAAGAGACTATGGCAACAGGTCATGAGTTTTTGTGTCTTGATTTAATGTAACAGACTGCATAGACCAAAGGCTTAAATTTTCCAGTTTGTTCAAGATATCCCTGTTTGATATCCCTGATGTGTAATTAAAAGACAAAAGGTCACAACCTTTGTTGTAGTCTCAAGTGATAGGTATGGTTTGATAAGCTTTTCAACCTTCTGTCAAGGTGGTTATCTCAGCTGTTCCTTAAGTGATCATGAATATTTGAAAGGTGATGAAGTATGAAAGTGTGGAAGAAATTTCTGCCCTTATCTATGGTAAGTCTGAAAATCAAAAGGCCTTACAAAATGGGTTCAACTTTCAAAATACCAAAATATGAATGTTCCTTATGCAAATAAATTGGAGACCGGAGGCCAAGTATATAGTAGACTGAGATTTGTCAGGGAAATATTTGAACCAAAGAAAGCTGTTGGCTGATGAGGAAATGCTACCTGAAAGGACATTTAGGTGAAATGATCAGCAATTATTGATACCAGTTCTGAAAATTAATTCTCTGGCCCCCCTTTCTGTCTCATAGCTCATCCGTCTTACATTTTTGTTGCAGGATCTGGGTACACCCACAGAGAAAATTTGGCCTGGTGTGACGGAATTGCCTGGCATGAAGAAAGTTCAGTTCAATGACAACCCATACAATGTTTTGAGAAATCGATTTGGCTCTTACTTCACAGATCTGGGCTTCAATCTATTGAACAAGTGAGTATCTTCAGGGAGCATCAACACAGGATTGCTGCTAACAGTGAGATATATGTTTTACTAGAACTGTGACAGCTGCAGTTTCATGGCAGCAACAGTTCAAAGTTCAGTTTAGGTGATTCATGTAGAATACACACTGTCATTGCTATCATCATGGGCTAAGCATTGGAACTAGAACCATCTCTTGAGGTGCGCAATTTATCTTTATCAAAGTTTCAAAGATCAAACTGTAAATGTTTTCGCAGGTAGATCATGCGAAATTTGCTTTTCATTCGTGTTATTTTTAATTTATTAATTCTTTTGATTTCTTATCATTATTATTGTCATTGCTTATTTCTCAGGGATGTGAAATCTCTTACTTTAATAGGATTACCTACTTTTTGGCTGTAGTCATTTTTTCTGTTGGCCCAAATCCGGTAGTATTTACAATCGATGTACTTCAGTTTTATTGTTGCTAAAGAATAGACCAGGAACTTTTCCTACTTTTTCATGTAGGCAGATTGACATCCCTGATTCTTAATTTATTTTTACTTTTGCTCACTGATTTTTCTTGAATCCCAGCATGTCCACTGAAGGAGACGATGCTTATTTTCTTTTGCAGATTTTTTGCCTACGACCCTGAGAAACGTATCTCAGCAGATGAAGCTCTGGAACATGAGTATTTCAAAGAGTCTCCACTGCCAGTTGACCCGTCCATGTTCCCCACCTGGCCAGCCCGCAGTGAACAGACTAGGAAACATGCAAACTCTCCCAAACCACCCTCAGGCGGGAAGGCTTACCAGAAACTCATGGTCAGTCACTTTTCCTTGAGTTGTGCCAAAAAACTGTCAGTATAGTTGATTTGATGGATACATTCACTGGTACTTTAATGAGGTATTTCGAGAAAAATCACATGACCAAGGATTTTCACTCACACACTGATTTGTTTACTTGCTCTGCGAATGGCAGACGAATTTTGACCAATGATGAGCTTTCAAACCTGTCACATCATATAAACAAAGCCACATGTGAGCGATGTTGCCTTGGTCATGTGACCGATCTCGAAATACCTCACTGAACAAAATGTTTACTCATGAAGCATTAAAAGATCACAGAAGAAAATGATGTCTTATTGGTGCTTTCATGAACAAACATTTTTAGTTATATTCAAATCCTCAGTATCTGAAAATATCTTCACCAACATTTTAACCCATGCAGTAACATAACACCCAGTTTGTATCGTCTTTACTTTCATTTTCTTTACAAACGGATATCCAGCCCTAAATATGACATCTCGCAGGAACATCATTTAGAGTCCTCAAGGGAAGGCATTGTCAAATTTTGCAATGATGCATTTGATAAATACAATCATTTGAAGATAGCATTAAGTTTTTGAACAGTCTCACAAACGGATAGTGCGGAACCATCACATTACGATGAACATAGGTTTTTGACATGGAATATGCGGCAGATAATGAATCAGATGTAGATCAAGTATGTGAGCCTAATTTAGATGAAGAAAGTCACACTGATGACGGGGAAATTAGATCTAGATCTAGACATCAGTCTAGTAGTAAAGATCTAGATCTGTGTAAAGTGCAATAACGCTAGCGCTGGTGCAGTCTGAATTTTTTTGTTTCATCACTGTTATATCCCAAAATAAGTACTTTTTAAAATTCAGTGTTGATTTCTCAACAAACTGTAGCTGATTTCACGTAAAATGTTATTTTATCTTATTTTTTTTTCTACAACCACTGGCGTTTTTGTTCCAGTTATCTCCCTTGAGCTAGTACTTCCAGCTTTCAAATTGTAGTCAGTCCTGGTACTGAATGGGTTATTTTTGGAATTTTCTGAAAAAAGAATTGTATAGCTTGGTCCAGTGGAATAACAATATTGATAAAAAAAATATCAGCAGTCAACAGAATGTTAATCTATGGAATGGGAGACATTTGGGGAAAATAAGTTTTTCCTCCTCCATTTTTCATTCATTAATTCAAAGATTTATGTGTTTTTCTTTCTCCTTGCAGGATGATGAGGAAACATTTGCCGCTGGTGGTTATCACATTCCCTCAGCAACCAAAGGTGCCTCGGCTCAGGGTGGCGGCTTCTCTCTCAAGTTCTAGGCTCCCTCTCCACAGAAGCCCAGTATGATCAGGGATCAACATAGAATCAAACAAGCACATAGTAGAACTTGTCTCCCAGAGATCTCTTCATTTTGATGTGTTGTTAAATTGCAATACACAGCACGCAAACCTGTTTAGAAATACATGATAACAAATTCCCTATACTGTATGGGTGAATGAAGGCCTAGTGAAGTTTCCCAGTCTTAAATGAAATGAATTTTCAAAAAGGTCCAGGATTTGCAAAATTGAATTGGAAAAAATGCAATGTCTAATTTCAATTTCAAAGTCAACAAAATTTAAAGAGAAAGAAAGGTAGAACAGTGAGGATTATCTAGAGGTGTGAGGAACTACTCACATGAGTTTCAGTTAAAGTACACATATTGAGGTTAGGTGAAACTTTTCATAGTCAGTGAAATTTCTCAAATCTTCGCCATTTCCAAGAATTGGATTTTCAGATAGTAATTATGAACTTTGCGAAGAAAGAAACTGCTTATATTATATTTTGATTGAAAATGTTTTGGGAGACCAAAAAATGTATTTAAGCTATGTGCTACAGAGACTGGTCATTTCTTGCGGAGAAGAGAAAGAGGGAAAGTTTTGAAAGGCTAGATGCGAGAATGAGTGACTGGCTAAGTGTGAGTGGTTTTAGTTGGAGCTTGTAATGGCTGAGTGATGAAGTTTGGTCATGGCAGTGTGAAGTAGTTTGTGCTGAAATCATGAATGGTTTAAGTAATCGAGGTGAATGTTGAATGCTCTGTGAAATGAAGGGTTGAGCGGTAGTGGACACATGTAAATATTCCATTGATGTCATTAAAACACTGTAAATATCTTTTACATTCATTTTTTTCTTCGCCTCATTTTTCGTGTCAGTGAACTGTGTGTTGATCTTGTTGGCTGGGTGGTAATGTATGTTGTGATTGTCAGCATCCTGTCCTTGTGAGGATCCAGCGGGGCTGAGAACTCTTGACTGTCTGTCCACTGTTCTGTCCAGTTGATGATCAAGTTTGCAAAACTGCAGTTCATGCAAATTACAGGGATGTCAAATTTCATACTAAAGTAGGATATCATACTTTTTTGGCTATCAGTAATTTCTCTGTTGGCCCCAAATCCGGTATTATTGACCATTGACGTACTTCAGTTTTGCGTGTAGCATGAGAATATGCCAGGAACTTTTCCTCTTTTTTCATGTAGACCAACTGACATCCCTGAAATTACACACTTACTCAGCCATGCATCAAGCCTATCTAGCAGTTTACTTCTTCATCTTCTTAGTATCCTTTTTTTCTTTTTTCTATCTGGCTTTTGTTTCATTTAAGCTCTTCATGCTCTGATACACATGATACAGCTGCCATGACAAATGTTGTAAGTCACTACAATGGATTCCATGCCACACCCAGTAAATTGAGTATTACTATTAGCCAAATACATGTAAACACATTATGCTAGCACATGTTGTACAATCTGTCCAAAGCCTACCCACAGGAAAACAGCTGGGCAGCAAAGACACTAAACATTTCACATTTGACACTTTCTCTCATGCCAAAACAGCCAATAACTAAAAAATATTGCCCAATAATTAAGCCTTTTGAGCAGTTCAGACACTTCTCAGGTATAACGTGCAGTAACAACATCCCATTCATCTTTTTCTGTGTAGTTCATAGACTGTACCCCACAGATCCAAACCTCCAATGTAACCACTAAAATCTGTCCAGACAGACACATTATCCATAGTTTCACTAATTGTTTTCCACTGCCCTGAAGTCATTCAAGACCCGACCTTTCATTACTAGTGAACATGTACACCAGTCCATTAGTCTTTCCAACATGTTGCCAAAATTGAATGGTTTTGTGTCTTAATAAAAAAAAAAAAAACAAGAAAAAACTGCAATATTAAACCAAAGAAGAGAATAAGAGTGTATGTAGAAGTGATGTTTAATTACTGGTATTTATTAAGAAGAAAAGAGGAAGTTGACCAACACACAAATCTTTCAAACAAAGCTTTTGTTTCTTTCACCGCACACATACAAAAACAATCACCTTTGCAGATACAATTCATTTCTTACATTTACAAACTCATCTTTCTTTCAAACTTGAAGTTCAGACCCAGGATATCAACAGGAAAAAAAAAAAAAAAATATCAGCTCCTATATCACATCACCATTTTGCAAGTTCTTCACTTCATAAATAATTCAAGATTCTCTACTTTGTTACATAATTTTAGATCATACTTTTAATGTTTTCATATTACACAATAACAAGTCAACAAGATGTACACCACCTGCAATGTCCAGCAATTTACATGGAAAATGAAAAGAAGAAAAAATGAAACAAAAAAAAAAAAACAAACGGAAAAAAGAGAAAATCAACACCGATAATGACCAGACAGCTACCACTTGGACGTACTAAATCTCACTGTAGACGAATCACTTGTTATTATAAGCCAGAACTGAGATAATTCAACATGGAAATGGACAGCAAATTATAAAGTTCTTCATGGACACAGCATTGAAATTTAAGAACAAACATGGTCAACATGGCGTATGATACAATCATTTTAATAATGATGAAAGAATATGTTTTATTATGATTGGTGACATTATGAGCTGGTACTGTGGTTACATACAAGCAAGTCAACAGAAACACAAAAGCTTCTCTATTTTGCCACACTGTACAACTATTGTGACACGGTCTGGGGACCAAATAGAAAACATTTTGTACAATACATCATAGTTAACATTGCCATAACTATAACAAACCTATAGTGTAAAGTACATGACAGTGATAATCCAACAGTACTTTTGGGACAAACATGTACTAGAGCATCTTGTCTGAAGATTCTGAATGAATGAATTCTCTCCCAGCTCAGCTGTCCATGAATGGGAAGTGAAAGGTTTTGTGCACAAGAATGACAAACACTATAAACATTTACTACAACTTTGTACACTGTTGACTTCACTCATGAGGCTGTGCTGGGGGCAACATATCAGTTTAGTTCCCAATGGCAAATTGGCCAAAGATGGAGTGACTGAGCAAGAGGACTAGGAGGAACAAAGTTCACACAAGTTTCCATCACTTGGACATTTCATGTGTCACAGCAAACTGCTAGTGAGCTAAAATATGAACTGGATTTCTAATTGTGTTCAGGATACATCAATGATACATTTATATTGATACTGCTCCATCTCATAAAGAATAAGCTCTGAGCCCTTTACGAAGAAATAAAAAAAAATACAAGCATGCACTTACATACATACAACACGTCATATCCTACATTACTATTTTTCTTCATTTGTAGTTACCAATCTAATTTTACACTTGGATGATAAAAAGATGTGTCTTGAACTGCTGCTTAAATTCATTTTTGTATCTTCAAGCCAAAATGACAATGTCAGCCTTGAAGCAGAAGTGGATAAATAATTAATCTTAGTTGAAAAGTCCAGCAGATCATGCCAAGTAAAAGTATCTCTGGCATGTCTATGAGCCAATTGGCCTCTTGATCTTTCCAGGCAAAACTATTAACCCAATGGCTGACACAGCTGGTGTGGATAAAATTCTTGCTTTCAGCTTGTTACCTTCACTTCCCAATAGTAAGAATCTTACTCAGACTTCAGACAGCATATCCAATGTTTTGATATGGTATTTCAACATTGTTAGACTTTCCTGTATTCATTGCACTCAATAGAAAATCTTCACATCTAAGCATCTATCTACAATCAAATACAACTATGAAGACCTGACTGCATACTGATGGCTGTTTTATTAAAACAATTAATAAAGGATGCATCAACATAGGCATACATTTGCTTGTGCTTTTTTCCACGCTCAGAGTCAGAGGTTGAAAAACAACGTGACAACGACAGACATAAAGGAGGCAGTACAGACACAAATGTTGGTTGCAGGATGTGGGAAGTTGATGATGGCAGTTCTAGTCAGGCAGAGAATATTGGCTGAGACTTTCTGCAAAAATGACAAACTAAAATACTAGATCTACAAGGGGAAAAAACAAAAAAAAAAAACACAGCGGTCAGGTCATGGGTTCCAATGACATGATTCGGATACAACTGCCATATTAATGCTGAATTTAACACAGAGTGGGGGGGGGGAATTCATGCAAATTTTAAGCAAATTAAATACAATATCATAGCTTGGCTACAGACAAAGGGCTGCCAGCAAACACAGGCTTTTCAGCAAACCAATGGATTCTAATAGAATAATAAGCATATTCAAAATAGAAATTGCACAGAGTTGATTCAGAATTTTTTTTTTTTTTTTTTCATAAACAAATTACATGTATGTACAAACATCAATGCTTTTAATCTCAAGCAAAAGAATAGTTATACATGTAATGTAATGACGACTTAGCAGTGTGCCAAGATACAAAAAGACTTAAAGCTGCCTCTGAGGGAAAATGTCACAGCCACGGATGTCAAATCACTGACAGACACACACACTTAAAACAAAAACACAAAAAGCTGTCAAGGAGTTGGACAGGGGGTGGAAAACGACCCCCCCCCCCCCCCCCCCCCCCCTCACACACACACACACATCTTTCCTTTCTGTTCCTTTGCTTTTGTTTGACTAAATACCCTCGTGTTCATACAATCATTGCCTAGGTCATCTTTTGGGCCCAACTGAGTTCAGGCTGTCACTGAACATTTGGGCTTTTTTTTTACTAGATACATTGCCTTTATTGCAGCATGGTTTCCAGATTTGAATTTGAATGAAACTTTGTATCTTTTGAAACACAGCGTGTGTCTGTGTATATGGGTATGTGTGTGTGATGTCATATGATAAAATGGAACTGTTTTGTTGTGTTTTCTCAAAATGATCAAAACTGACTCAGGCCATGAGTCCATTAGTCTGACTATATCCTATGTACAGATTGGAGCAAGTCGAAGTTTGAGCTATCTGTTTTCATATGTGATTATGAGCTAGTGATTTCCATCCATCTCCCAAAGTTATTCAAATCACTGAACTCTTGTTAGCCATAACTCATCCTCTGGTTTTGCCTAAACCTTTCATCAATTTGTTAGAATTTAGGTACCTATCAATATAGCATATGAAAAAACAGATATCTACCACTTTTTCTAGCAAACTTCCCCTAGTTTCATTTCTTTTTCCATGACAGAGCTTTCTAGTTTTGAAGTGGTTCCATCTATGGTCACGTAGCAAGGAGTTTTTTAAGCTAAGCACATGTCACCTCCGTGACAAGTGAGTTGTCACTTCAGCGGCCACACTCACCCCGACCTAGCAATGACTGAGTCATCACTTTGGGTCATGAGAGTTAAAATATACTGCATACATACAGTATTTGAAAGAAATCAAAAAGGGGAAGGAGGAGCTGAGCAGGAGATTCAAAATGAATACATGGGTGGTAAACTTGATGCCTCATGCAAACTCATTAATAAGTCTAAGGTCACTCTACTTGTTTAAAAGGGGGAAAAAAAAAAAAATGGAGACCACTCCCCATCCTTACCCCTCCTCACTCGCAGAAGCACCAAAGTTTGCAAGACTTCAAAGATAATAAAACAAGCCAATTAGTGAAATTACTCAACTGAATCTAAACAGTAAACCGGCCAGCCAGCTAATGAGCACAGTAGTCTATCTGTTTTAAAAAAAAATGCTACGAAAACTGTCTCTCACTCTCTCACACACAACTAGTGTGAAGATTCATTTATCAGCAAATTCATAAGTGATTGCGGACTTTAGACCAGCTGAAATTCACATGAAATTAAAACTGAAAGGGCATTCTTGAATACCACAAAGCTTATAAAAATTCACTGCGTGATGATATTGGAAATATTGTACATTTTGGATGTTTGCAAAATATCCATAAATTGCAGGTAACATTTATGACATATCTACTATTTTGAAGGCGGATAATACAATACGCTGACAACTTGACAGGAACCCCAGCTCTGTCTCTCTGACCCATTCTGATTGCCAGTGCCAGGAGAAAAAATGACTGCAAATTTCTAGAACACTGTGGTGCTGCCAAAATCTCAAGCAATTAGTGCAGTAAATTGAAGTTACCTGGAACCATATGAGAAAAATCTGCAATTCTGGTCCTATCATGTAATCACCACCTCCCTTCTATCCATCTTTTTTTTTTTTTTTTAGAACAGAGGCCAGCAACACCAGACTTAGGTCTGACTTTGGGAACATCTTGCATGACCAAACTCACATGGATGTGACTAACATGTTCTGCTGTTGATGTGTGTATTTCATACTGTGTTCAACTTCCTCCCTACCTCATGTGATGACAACCTAGTAAATCAGGGATTCTGTGCACACACCAAGGTCCTACCACCCCAACAACTGAAATTCTTCACACTATCAGGAACACCTATAAACTCACTCAAAGCATGTCGATGTTCTCCCCCTGCTTTGTTTTGTTTGCTTGATTGTTAATTTGTTTATTTTGTCCAGGAAATAATCTGTCTGTACATTTGAAACACTAGGAGAAAAATAAAATGTTCCTCTCCCCTTATAAATATCTGCCCTTGTACCCCTCCCCACTTGCCCCCGAGAGGCTTCATCTTCTTTTTTTTTTTTTAAACGAGTGTGGAGCTATCTACATCACAATTAGTCCCAATGAAATGGACACTTTCTCCACTGCTATTCTCCAGATCAAATTTTGCCATGTTTCTTACTGTTTCTTTTCTATTTGACATGACTGGTGCATGATGTTCGCTAGTGACAAGCATTTACACAGGATGTATTCAACACTCAAAGCCAACAAAACTAGACAGGCTGAGGCACAACTACTGTGATCCCAACAGGATCGCTTACGCTACTAACATCAAAGAAAGCATTAAGAACAGCGACAGTTCCTGCCAACTAGTACATACCAACGACTGCGACAATGTGCTTGGGGTCAAATAAGGTATCAGACAAAACAACACTCTTCATCACAACATGAAAGAAATAACAACAGAATTATGACATTGCAAATCAGGAACAAATGAATCTGTAGTATACTATTATTATTCACAATCTAAGTAAAGAAATCATTTCCAAACACAACATACTTAATAAAATATTTCAACTGAAGCCAATTGCCTAATATGTCAAAAAACTGTTCTAGCATGTTGTCAAAAACAAAATATGGAGAAAAAAGGAAAAAACAAACAACCCTAAGAATAAAAAGCCCACACATACAGACATACACTCGCACACAATCTCATGTTGTCCTGGGACAATAGCGATGACTAAAACTAACTTCATTCAGAAAAAAACATTCAGCATAACAGTTCTAGAACAAATTATCACATTTTCAAAGAGAATTCATCTGTTCTCTGTCATGTTTCATTCCCTAATTCCTATCTCCTTTCTGCCCCTGGATCACTCTGATCTGATCATGCTCTCTCTCAGCTTCTCTCCAATATTTACATTAAACATGTGGTCAGCAAAACTGGCTACCTTCTTTGCCGATATGACCCCACCTTGTCCGGCAGATATCATCTCAGTTTTAGAAATACAGCTTTTTCTAACATTATTAGAAAAATATGAAAAATATATAGACTCTCTTTTCTTCCCCACGACTAAAAGTAAAAGTCTGTACATGATACAAAATATTAAACTGGGTTAGGTCCAAGTCCGTGACCATACCCATCAATTATGATCATTAAATAGATAGAAGATTTCTTTTGATAACAGATCAATCAGTGGATATGAGGCATTTGTCAATCTCCTGTGAAGCATTTGTGATATTGATCGTAGGACACACCGATCTCTTGTACGATCTCTCAAATATTGACTATCACCTTTGACGTTGTATTTATCAAAAATAACGTTGGACATCTGACATCCAAAGCACCATGTATGAGCAGAAATAGAAATGATCCATCATGTGGGCTCATCCATAGGCTCGAACATGTGGGGAGGTATGATTACAGGCATACACCAAAACAGCATGAATGAGTCACATTTGTTTAAACATTTTTTTACCTGAGCTTGTCCAAACAAAACTAAGCAAGGATTCACATGATAAGGGTGGAAAAAAAAAAATGGATAAAATGTCTGCCGAGACAAGCTGTGGATGGCTGCACTAACACTGCCCCAAGCCCAGACTGTCTGTCTATCAGGGAGACAGCAGGCAAAGAACCAGGCCAGGTCTGTGGGCTGCTCCACTCATCCAGTCAGGCTGTGTCAGCTGACAAACCTGTCAGTCAAACCACACAATCTGACCTGGTCAGCACTTGGCAAATTTGATGTGTTGTAATTTTATCTCATTCCCCCTCAGCTAACATGGCTGATTCCATGATGGATAATCTATTTCTTCAGACAAATACTCAAGAGCATTTAAGGACAGCATGGAAATACTAAATACAATTCTGTTTGTATGACTGAGGACTAAGCAGGCCTTCCAACCAATGGAAGGTGGGCTCTGTGTTGTGAGCCTGCACCTGGTCCTCCCCTCTGTGAGGGTTAAGCTGGATCTATCATACACTTCTCTGTCTGCAGTCCAGCCATGCTGGACATCAAATACAAGCCCAAGTAAAAAAAAACAAAAAAAACACTGACAAAACTTATCACTGGTACAAAAATTCAAATTAAAGCAAATGACAGATTGGCATTTCATTACAAGTCAGTTCAGCATGGCCTGGACTTCAAAGAAATTGTCTTTGTGTTGCTGTGACTAGAGAGGTCAGACCCAGCCTTCAAACTGACATCTTCTGCGAATGTGCACCACTGAGTGAGGGAGGTTACTGATCTCAGCTCCGCTGACCCGAACTTGCACAGTGGGAGTCCCTGGTCAGTTTGTAGGATAAATCTCCAACTAAAGTTATGTCATGGAACATTCGGAGGTTTCATTCCTCATCACACTGAGGCCCTCACAGATGATCAAACACTATACATATCTCATAGCTGTTCAAGGAGGTTGGCCTTTTTCTATACGACAGATGTAAGACAGGGTATGAGACAGGCAGATGGTGTCGCTGATGCTCTCCCTTACTGCCCTAGTGTCTGACTGACCACTGATCTCACAAGACCGGAGTTACTGTGCCCCTATCGGGCTATGACTGACACTGAAGCTCTAGTGGTCACAATCAGTACGTTATGTCCGCAGCACAACGGTCTGTGCTATATCTGGACAAAATCTTGGGTATGACACCCCCCTCCCCTCACCCCATATTCCTGTGGTACACAATGTGTTGGCACTATGAGGGTTTCTCACCCAATTTCGTTCAGTTTTACAGTATGATCTGATTGTACACGGACACAACACACAGCTCTGCTTTACTCTGGCAAGTTAAACATATTTGGAATGTTTTTAGAGTCTGGGTTGGTGGTGGACGTCTCTGCTGGCAGAAACACTTTACTCATAATAATGTCTTCAATTTTCTGGCCCGAAAGGCTGTTGGACTCGATGGCCTGAAATCTCTCCTGCAGATGGGAGTCAGTACGGGAGGAGGTGGTGGCCGCGCTACGCGAGCTATTCTCACACAGCGTGGTCATCTCTGTGGAGGAGGAATGGCTCAAGTCGGAGGATCTCAACACAGGTTCGTCAGCGATAGGATCGGTGTTTGTGTCTGAGGAGTTGTTCTCTCCTGTGCTCTGCTTGCGTAAGGAGGAGGACAAGTTGTCCTGGCCACCAGGTGAGCTTTCCATGGAGACAGAAGGGGATTTAGCCAATATTACCTGGGTGGTGCCTTTACACAGGGAGGCTTTAAAGTCTATTGTGCTGTTGTTGTTGTTAGCATTGCTGACCTCTGTCAAACTCTCCATGGACACATTGTTGGACTGATTGCAGGAGGCCAGAGGTTTGAAAACCGTCCTGTCCTCCTCTGTGGAACTGTCTGTGTTTTTGAGAGAGTCTGCTGCTGGGTCCATGCCCAGTGTCTCCTCTTTGATGGTGTCTAGTACAGAGTCTGCAGAGGATGAGGATTGTGTGGCTGTGTTATGGAGAGCAGGACTGAGGGACAGGTTCGAACAGCTGCCCACCGTGGCTGTGGTCGACGCTGACATGCTGGTGGCTGCTACCACAGCTGCGGACTTCATGTCTACTTCGTTGAGCAGCTGCAGCAATTGCTGTTTAACGACCGACGACTGGACCAGACTGCTCATTTTCTTCTTGTCGTCACTGAGGACATCCTCCAGCTGACGCGATGGAACCTTGTAGGTCATGGCCACACGATGGCTGAGATGAGCTTCCACCAGCCAGTAGGGCATGGCGGGAGTGTCCAGTTTTTGAGTCACCTGCACTTTGAGAGGAACAAAGAGTTTTCTGAACACATCCTCGCTGTCTCTGGTGGGTGTGGCCGAGGGCCCTTCCTCCTGACTAGTTTGATCATTGGAGGAGTTGGAGGAGGCCACAGAGGATACACCTTTCATGTTCTTCATGGAGGCATCTGATTCTTTCAGAGAACTGCCCGCCTCCTCGTTACTCCTGTCGTCGCTGGGTGTCAGATCACTGGAGACCTTGGAGCAGTTGGACTGGGAGTCTTCCATTTCTGCCTTCTGTCCTCCATCACTGCCGCTGCCTTCATCCCCACTGAGTGAGCCGTCCTTGGGGCTGCTGCCTCTCTTAGTCAATGAGGAATTACCTCCTGCCTGCCTGTTGCTGATAAAGACCGTCTCCATGGCAATGTCTCCACCCTCCTCAGCAGCCTGGAGAGAAACACAGAAACAGACAAGACATGAGAATTTGGCGAGACAGAAAAACTTGACATCATAAGCACTGACCAGACAGGAATGATGTAATAACTCCCAGTGGGTGGACTGGCTGATTGCCAGCTTGGAAACTTGTGGCAAAGTCTCTCAACATTTCCAAACTCCTCCAATAAACCTTTTTTTTTTTAAACATGACATATTTTCAGACTTGCTCTGAGGTTCCCAGGTTTTCCACTCAACTGAGAGTTCCTAGTCACGCCTTCCTGGTCAGTCATCTTTGTGACATTTGTTGTTGTAATAAACATGGATGAACATATGACACGGACAAAAACACATGATAACATCAAACAAAGTTGAAAACTGAAACCACCAGACTAACTGGATGGATTTATGAAACGGATACCACACCAGTCTAACTGACAGTGAAGATAAACAACAGTGCAAGGTAAGCTTGACCCTGCTGCTGGCTGAGTGGGTAATGTACCTTTCTACCTAGCTCCCTAGCAACGCTCCATCAAAGCTTCCAGCACCATCTCCAAGGATGTTGTGGACTCACTGTTGTCCGTATAATCTGAAACTGACCCTTCATCTGCGTGCTCATGACTGATAGTATTGTGTTCATGAGGGAGGCCAAGTAGCCCCAGCACAACAGAGGATGGGGGGCAGTACAAGGGGGCAAAGAGTTGGGACTGATCCCAAGGGGCGGGCTGAAATGGGACCCAAGTTTGGGGTTGACCCCTGGCTCCACTGAGCCTTGGTGGGCAGTTGTTCAATGGGTGTTCTGCCATCTTCGTAGTGTCTGACTCCTTCTAGGAGAAGAAGAGACAAACATATTACTCATGTACGTGCTGTTGGGCTATTTGATTCACAGTTCTCATGTCTAACCATCTGCTGTGCTAGTCACTTACTGGGGATAGCAGTCAAAAAAGGTCGGGGTATATGAGCCCTGATTTCTACACTTCTGTATGGGCTGAGGCTCAAAAAAACAAATTTCAACTCCATCAACATCTAGAAAGCAAATCTCCCACAATATGGCTTGCAGAATAAATACTTTTCTTATCACTCCCCATCCTGCAACAGCTCACGAGCTCAGTTCTTTGTTGTATTATCTCCATTTTGGGCAATTTGGAGATATAGGTCATATGAAAAAGGGATAGTAAATCTACCACATACTGTAGTCATTTCACCAATCATTTGCCCAAACGGGTAGATTTTGAAAATCATTTTGTCCAATCTCCTATGTACAAAAACAGTTGCTAAACACATCTCATCAATTTTCTAAAAATGTGAAAAATGGAGATAGGCCAACAGAGAACTGATCTCATGAACTCTCTTTTTTTTTTTAACACAAAGCATGAGATGATAGAGCCTATGTCAAATCTCATTCTTATAATTCATTGCCACTTAATCCTTTATCATCATCTACATTGATGTACAACTGGATGTGCTATAGCTGATTAAACTCCACTTTCTGCCAGCACAGCTGTGACATTCCCATTACATCTGAGCACATAATTCTGACAAAAGTAGCAATATCATCAAGATCTAAGACAGATAAAATATCACAACCAAATCCAAAATATTTCTTTCTCCTTCACCAAGTGGAGGAAAGAAAGGGGATAGTCACCTTGTACAATTTCTTCGTTTCTCAAACGCTGGAGCTGATAGGTCAGTTTTGAGGGCCAGAGAAGCCACTATCAACTCCAAGCAAAGCATTCGGATTGTAATTTCCACTGACAACATTAGACCCATCTTTACATTTCTATTTTCAATTTTCAAATCAGCTGCTGAGATATTTGCTCAGGTCTTTTCAGCAAACTAGCAATAATCTAAAAAACTAGGGGAAAAAAACAGGAATAAAATATAATGCAAGAAAAATCACATCATCCCCCTACAAGATCTGCATATAAAAGCTTATCTGTGAAAATGCTTATTTATCTGTGAAAATGCTTATCTGATTACAAAATCTTAGATTACGATTGCACACTAATTCACCACTGCTTACATTTAGGAACCATTAGGTTCTAATGTTATTGTAAAATTTTTGTGTATTGCAAGATTGCCGTCCCTGCCCCAGACCAATCAAGGATTTTATCCCATTATTCTAAATGATTGTGAGGCTGGCTTCTTGAAAAAGTAAATCTCTCAGTTTTTGTATTAATATATTGCATGCGTCAATACACAAAAAAAATAGATAAATAAATAAACTGAGAAAGAAACGCTCAACCACCTTTTTTTTTAAAAATTCATTTCTTGAATTTATTCCTTTTAAAATCCACTTTAGTTAAGCTTGTGAAAACACTGAAGAAATCAACGGGTTCACTCTCATAAGTCACAGCTAATTTCTCATTTTTAGGCCAAACAGATTCAGTAAGCATGTCAATCTCAGCTTGCTTGAGTGTATTGCACCAGGCATGGCCACTCCATCTCTCTGAAAACGTTGACTTTTAGTTTGGCCCAAGTGGGCCCGACAAAGCCTATCTCATTATCCTATCGCATTATCCTAACCTGCCAGGGTACACCGCAATTATCTCTGGTCACATCTCACTGAGCACATCTACCTGTTGGTTTTATTGAGCAGTTTATTCCTGACTAAATTTTACTTTCAACCAGTTGTTACAACATTGTCCAGGGCATTAGAAGCTTAAAAAGTGTTGATCCAGCTTGCCACACCAGTCTACTTTCTAATGGTATGAGTTTTGTGACAAGATTCCCACTGTAAATACTTGAAATTGATTGTTTTCCTGGTCTTGTTGATTTTGATAACCCACCAGAGTAAACTCCATTGATTGAAAGAAATAATTATTTCATATGCCAATTGTGATAATCCAGCATTGTGCTTAATACCAGTATATTCACCAGTCGATGTTATAATTCATTGTGCAAAAACATTGGTAAGTTCTTGCTTCACTGATTTTTTACATATTTTTTTTCAATCTGTATCATACTGGTAAACCCTGCATCTCATTCCTTTTTCATGGTTGTACACATAAGTATCATCTCTCTCTCTCTCTCTCTCTCTCTTTTTTTTAAGTCTTTCACTTTCACTCTCTCTTAATCCTTTTTCTTTACTCTTTGTCATAGTTGCATGTCTAATTTTTTCCTTTGCCCGTCAAGAAAGTTCTCTTTACATCTCATTTGGCACAGATTATGTCGTCTCTCGCATTTCTATATTTTCCCAAAGTAAGACATTCTGCCCCTTTGAGACCTAGTAGATGATGATCATATTGTTTGAGAACTGCGTGTTCAGCGTATTAATAATACAAAGAAAATATAGGAATTTAAAAGGGCCGATAACGACTTTCGACATTTCCGTAAAATCGAGATTAGCATGTTCGAGTTTTCTGTGCTCGATCTCTAATTACTTCGCTGATACACAAACAATTTGCCAGGGAAATTAACTCTTGTATTAAATATTCTTTTTTTCTTTTCTGCAGAAACAATACAGATAATACTGACTTTTCCTGAAGTTGTGTTGTTGTTTGTCTGGTTAGTCGTAAATCTATTTCACTACAGTGTTGGTGTCCTCAGGTGCATCAGGGACTGTTCCTTTGGTTGTCTAGAAAACGAAACAGAATGTGTTGCTGCATTTTAAACTGTCATTAATGAGCCATTTTGACCATCAGCCAATTTACCTCCCCTTGCTAGTTAGATGAGGTGTACGACAAGCATTGGACTACGTGAATAATTCACTTTTCCTTTCAGTTACGGATAATTCTGAAGAATAAAATTACAGTGCATGATTTTTTTTCTTTCTTTCACATGATACTGTTTTTTTCTTCCTACAATACATGTACAAATTAAGAGCAAACGCGTTTTTTTTTTCCTTGTTTGCAATGCTTGTATTATACCTGTTCCACTTGATTAAGGGAAGTAACTTAGCTAAGTGACAAATGATTCTTAATCATAAGAGTAAAAAGAACTACAGGAGGACCTAAAGATGCAGGTGGGTGTCTGCCTTTCTCAAAAATTACTATTTCGAAATCTACCTGATGTTGCAGAACATTTATGATATCAAGTATCACGATGAAAGGTCACTTCAAAATTTCAAATTCAAGTCAGAGCACTATGGCAAAATGCGAGTTGTTAAAACAAAAAGGAGCGAATAAATAACGTTTGTGGGTAGGTGGCTGGATGTCTTGGAAATAATTCCTGTAAGAAGAAAATTTAAAAAAAAAAAAAAGGTTATGTCACGCACAAAATAAAAATTAAATATTTTCTGCATTATCCTGAAGACAAATTAAATCCTGTGATTAACACAAACATTCACAAAAGAAGTTAAAAAAAAAAAAAACAGGCAGAGGGTTTCACAGTTTTTGTGAAAGATTAAAGGAAAACGAAACACAACAACCGAGCAAAACGACCCCACTGGGATTTTCAGCCTCTGTAGTGCAAACCAACAATAGACAGAGTATAAAAATAAATTCCGGATCCCCTCAAACAAGGGATGGAAGTCATCAATACAGTTACTCATTATTCACTGTGGCTCGAGCCAAGAGTCGGGCGTTAAGTTAACAGTATTTCCTCCTTTACAGTGCCTGAAGATATTCTGCATCTGGCAAAATGTGGGAGACCGAATCCGTAACAAAAGTGTAATTCTATTAGCAAATTATGGGCTGAGAGGCCTAAATGTCAATGCTTGTGAATGGGTCATTGGCAAAATAGTGTGTAAATAATTCTTCAGCAGCTCATTAAACAATAATGAGATAAGTGACCTTATATGGGAACTAGAGTCTACATGGGGAATCCATAGAAGGTGTGGTAATCGAAAAACAATAAAGTTCATGGGATCACGCTTGAAGCCCAGAATCAAAGCCAGTCTTTTATGAAACTTCTTCTTCGTCAAGTTCTTAGTTTGGTACAGATAATGTGCACAGTCATGTCCTTCCATTCCCTTATTTGTGAGATGAGTCTTTAAAGCGAATGAAATTGCTCATTAAACACCAATATACTTTAGGCACGAAGAAGATCGACCAGCCCTGGAACAAGGGGCAGCTTTTTGGCTGGTTGCGAAGTTTTACCGTCTCTGGCACACTGTCAAACAATAAAGACATTGACCTATACACACTTTCAGGTTCTTCTCCTTATGTTGGATACCCATTTTTTTTAGTTGGTTTAGAATTAAGTCTCTGGTCTCTGGTTTCTTAACAGTTTTCGTTTCTAGATGAGGAAAGAGCAGCCACTGCTGCAACGATGGGTCTTTCAGCGCTAAAAGTTGCAGTAAATAAATAAATAAAAAATCAGAGCTATCGCAGTAGCAGCTAATATCAAGTAGCCGTCTTACTCTGAACAGAGACCCCAACCAAGTTTAATCTTCAGGATCACAAATACCGAAAGCCTCCCATTGCACATATTTTATAGCATCATGAACTTATCAGCTTTTGTAATTTCCAGACGTTATGCCTGTCACGAGCAATGCATTTATCACTTCAATGTCTTCAATCTGTGTAGCATTAGATTTTACGGTACGACCACCGTCTCATCTTGGTCATGGCTGTTTAAGATATGATAATTAAACACTGTGTAGAATTAAATGGAGAGACTTTGTCCTGGCAGTGAATATTTGTTAGCGGTGTGGTATCATTCAGCAACCTGTTGGACATCTATTATCAGGTTATCATTTTTGTGTATAACTGTGAGTTTTTTGACAGGTTTACATTTTTTTTTCCTGGGATTAGAGTCCAAACCAAGTCAGGAAGGTCATCATTTTCTCCAGCAATTCCTTTTTATGTCTTGCGCGCAATCTAAATGACTTGTAAGGCTCTGGGTTCGAACAGAGAGACTGCAGGTTGAATGTGATAAAGATGGTCTACAATCTTATATTACTGGTTGTTCTTGTAGAAATCGAAAGGACATTCATCTCTGAATAAGAAAACATTGGACGTTTGGGTAGAGGACGAGAGAAAATATGAGAAAAGGTGCAATAATGTGGCATAAATAGTTAGATTAATAGATCAGGTTTTCTCTCACTTGAGTCGCAGTTGAGGGGTCACCACCTGTCTCTTCAGGTTGTAATATCTCTGTTACTGCCAAGCTAGTTTAAGACGTTTTTCACGACATAAAAGTGCACGAATTAAGTTTTTAGATGATAGTAATAAGTCAGTTTAGTGGGAAATCGCCACGAACTTCCTTTTGATTGGCCGCGAGACATTTGATCAGTAAGATTTTTTCGTTTGTTAGTCTGATGGTTCCTTCCTTCCTTCCTTCCTTCCTTCCTTCCTTCCTTCCTTCCTTCCTTCCTTCCTTCCTTCCTTCCTTCCTTCC